>JAHIAM010000592.1:0-64123 GCA_021605205.1 Aegilops longissima
TGTTGTCAAACCAAGACTGTATCTCCAACATCCTAGCTAGCTTCACAGGGTCGCCGTCTGCGATCCTCACGTATCGGTTGTACTCCTCCATCGATCTACTTCACAGCACCTTCTTCACGCGGCGGTGGTTTTTGAATGGAAGAGGAGAGGAGCGCTGGTTTTGGATTAGAACAGGAGAGGAGCGACGCTGGTTTTGGACTGGAACAGGAGAGGAGGGCGGTGGTTTTGAAATGGAAGAGGAGAGGGCGGCGCTGGATTTAGATTGGAAGAGGAGAGGAGCGGCGGTGGATTTAGATTGGAACAGGAGAAGAGCAGAAGAGCGGCGCTGGTCTTGGAAGTATTTTTTTGTTGTTTTGCATATTTTGGGTCAAAGTTTGACCACGTACTGTATGTGACAAGCAAAATGTGAATGCATATCACCAAAAATTGTATCGTTTGGTTCGTATCTGAATGTACTTTCAAATTATATTATTTTTGCAACGTATAACATATATTTTATGTGCGAAAATCATGGTCAATTATGACCTCGAATAAAAGGGAGACTATTTAATGTGGGGCCGCTTTCTTAATTGAAGGGTAAATTGATTTTGATTTTGATCCATCCTGTGCCTTGACCCTCTCGCCCAATCCTAAATCGCTGCCGCACGCTCCTCTCCCTCTTCTCCATTGCAAAACCACCTCCTCTCCTCTCCATCATCTCCATTTCCAAACCACCGTCTCGCCTCTCCCTCTTCTGATCTTCTCCATTGCAAAACCACCTCCTCTCCTCTCCATCATCTCCATTCCAAAACCACCGTCTCGCCTCTCCCTCTTCTGATCTTCTCCATTGCAAAACCACCTCCTCTCTTCTCCATCATCTCCATTCCAAAACCACCTCCTCTCCTCTCCATCATCTCCATTCCAAAACCACCGTCTCGCCTCTCCCTCTTCTGATCTTCTCTCCATTGCAAAACTACCTCCTCTCCTCTCCATCATCTCCATTCCAAAACCACCTCCTCTCCTCTTCCTCTTCTCTATTGCAAGACCACCTTCTCTCCTCCCATCTTCCAAAGCTAGCACCGGAGCACTCAGAGCGACATCTATGGAGAGGATGCAGCAATGAATCAGGCGAGATCACGGCGGCGACTGTGCAAAGTTAGCCAGGTTGAAGGAGATCCTTAGTTGGTTTGACAATGAGTGGGAGATTTCGAGTACGGTGCGGACCATGTGGTAATGTATGCGAAAGAGCGAGACGGCGGTGATGAGGGCGGCGATGTACATGTACTCCTCGGCGGCGATCACGCCGCGATCCTCCGAGTTCATCGAGTATCTCCTATGGGCGATGGAGCGAGACAGATTCGCCGAGGCGGCGATCGAGCGGAGGTGGTGGGTGTACAGGTCGAAGGTCGAGCACCTAGAGGATAACGAATCGATCGAGTATGGTGTGCCGTTCATTAGGGTGCAGAGCCAGCCGGATCCACAGGAGTATTCGTTCTCCCACCGCAAGAGGAGGCCGGATGGCATGACGTCGCTTCCCCGACGTTCTCCACGGTTCCCTCAACGCTTGCCTCGTTTCAACGGCGGCGGTAGGGTTTAAGGTAAGCTTCGCACTAACCTAATCTTCCACCTGCTCATGCTTACAATCAGTGTGACAGCTAATGAAAATCATGCTTACAATCAATCTCCGAGTACTACGCCAATCACCCTAAAATAGCTATGGACCTTTGGGTCAAAGTTGTGACACAGTGTACAAATAAAGAAAAATAGATTGGTGCTTCTTTCAGAAAAGAGTACTCCTTAGAAAACTGCCAATATAAGCTACTAGTATTTGGTTAGAGGATTTGCTGCCGAGAAAGATCCGTCCACAGAGAGCGCCACACATCCCACTGGTTGTGGTGGATGCCAATGCGTGCATGCAGCATGGTTGGTGTTGGTAATTTTTACTTGGCACACCTCGCACTCTGCATATATGCCGGTTCCCTACGTACATTTGTGCAGTTCCACCAAAATGCAGCTGAATAACCCTGTTTGCTGAGATAATGAAAAAGCATGATTACATTATAGTGGCACTAGTTGATGAAACACACAAAATAAATAGAAGAAAATATTGCGATAGTATCATAGTATGCCATGTCATGAGGGCGAGATGGGCCTGCGATGCCTCATCTGGCACGCCTCATATGGACATCGTCCCAAGTCTCCAGATACACCTTACGCCAAATGATGAACATCGGTGTACAGCAGTAGTACAAGGAGGCGCCTTGAGACATTCAAATCTCTATTTTGTACATATCAACTAAAATTAAGCACCCGGTTTGCGTAAACGCTTAAACATTAACAATGGGACTAGTTGATGAAACATACTTTAACAAAGAGAAGCACTTTCTTTATCTACATTGGAAATTAAATGATAGAGATGACACTCGCTCTATTTTAACTGTATTATTACTTCATTTTATCAAGTGACACTAGGGTTGAGCAGGTGGCAAAGAGGTGTACCGTGCGTCGCAAGGATGGAGGCCGGGGTGCTTAGGCGGGATCTTTCAAGCTGGCTCTTTCAATCACCAACATGGATGATTCAATTCATGGGACCTTTTGGTGTAGTTCACCTAAAATGAAGCAATGTCCCGTGAGCTAGCAACTTCTTCAATTTTTTTAAGAAAAGGGCTCCAGCCCGGTTCCATTTCCATCGAAACGAAACCCACAGAGCTTCTTCTTCATTAGTTGCAATAAAATTGAGCAACATCAAGGTTGGTTGTGAAGCTCTGGAATGCTCATCTATAATTTGGATATCATTTGTGCAGTTCAACTAAGATCGGCGTGAAATGTATATCTCTGTTTGCACAAAAAGGTGGAAAGGAGGGTGACTAACAAGTAACAAGTGATGAAACATGCATCAAATGAAAAGAAGCATGTTCCTTATCTGAATGGAAATCCTACAAGGACAGATAGCAATTTCTAAAGCGTTGGCATTGCTAGATATTAGTGTGGGCATCAGGATTAACTATGACAACCGTTAAATACGACATTACTTTGGGCACGGAGAGTAGGCGGACCAGGACAGTTGCATTTCTAACAAAAGAACCAACTTATCTTAATGGGAAATTTAAGCAGGACATGTAAAGAAGTGCCATTGATTCATATTATGGAGGCATTACATTGAAAACAACATTGGTTTAACGTGTCCTTACTTTTTAACGGTCTTTGCTACATTTTACCAGTGGCATTACATAAGAGTGGCTCGAGGCAACAAACATCAGAACAGGATATCTGGGTTGGTCCCATTTTTGTTCGTTATAGCCACCTTATACTGTGTGAGGCTAGCAAATCTAGTGCTGGACTTACTCGTTGACTTGTCCCCCAGTCCCCACTTTCTTTCTTTTTTCAACCAATAGATCGGGTTTATATTGAGTTTGTACTGCGTTTCCCTTTATTGCCCTATTAGACCTAGAGACCAGTTGGATAGCTAGTCTCTGCTACTTTTCGCCCCCATTATTTCCTCTTTCGACCAAGTCCTAGATTCAGGTAACAAATCCTCCCCCACCCCCCACCCCCTTAACCCCTTTCTTCCTTGTTTGAACCAAGTAGTACTAGATTCGAGTGCATGAACTATTTTTACCTCTTAAACGTAAAAAAATTAGGTGGTTTTTGAACAGCCGATCGATCCTATCTACGAGGGGGCCTGAGAAATAGTAAAAGTTAAAAATGCAGCGACATCAGGAGCTCGGGAAGTAGAGCAAGGCCGGTTTCGAAGGAAGTTATACCTGATGGTGGCCGGGATGTCGCTAGGTGGGCGGCGGGAGGCCGGATCTGCCCACACTACGGCAGCAAGGAAGAAGAGGTCGGAGGCCCTCCCTCGCCAGTGGTGCTTGGGAGAGAACGGCAAGGCAAGCTGATCGGGACGCGCCCAGCAGTGGGTAAGAGCCGTCGCCGAGGACGACCGCGTGAACATTGCACCTTCTCACCTTCCCCGGCGGAGAGGATCCGGCTGGATCTGTGACCAGCGGTGAGAGAGAGAGAGAGTGTGTGGCCACCGCTGTCGTGTTTAGATCTGGAGATGCCGAGATGGTGTGAAGAGAGCAACACTAGCAAGCAAGCGCGGAGGCTCCTGCCTATATAGTGGAGTAGTACTTAGTTTTCTTTTGTCTACCGGAGCTGGCTTGACCTCGTCAATGACTGTTGAGAAGTCTTCATGCACGTGGCTCGGAGGCGCAGTTGTCGTCATTTTGATCTGAAGCGCCGGATTATAACATATAACACGAAAAAACGCCACATGACAAGAAATCATAACCTCACTGCCCAAAGGAGACAACATGAATCCCGACGGACAAACTAGACGAGGAACAAAGCTCAAATTAAAGATAAACTCGTAGAAAAGGGGTCCGTCGAAAGATGTCCTAATTAACATAGCCGGCTTGACCTAGATGGCAGCCGAGTAGTCACTGTTCGTGCATGTGCCCCCGATGACTAGCCCAACTCAGTTGTCGTTGTTTAACCCTCGCAGTGATCCGAAGCACATGACACATAATTTTGCGAGATGACAAGAAACCTCTTTTTAGATTTATCACGACAATTACAGCCATGTATAACACAGCCTGCACGATATGTAGTCGATAGCCAATCCAGGCGTGTCTGCTGGAGTCTGGTCACATGCATGGACGAACTGATCTTCCGTGTCTTGCAGGGATCGTCCAGGCACCAATGTAGTACAACACTTCTCTAGTACTATCGCTCGTCTCCCTCTTTTATTAAGTCACCCGACTTGCGGGGCCGGGGAGTGTGCCTATGGTCGGTTCTCAATTGCCGTCCCACATGTGTGTGCAAACACAATATGATGCGCGTTCCATTCGGAGAGCAGCGTGCCAGACCAACCGACCGTCTGGGGTGCGACGCGAACGCGACGTGCGTGTTGTATACTCCGTACATGTGTACCGCCGTTTTCTAGACGCTTTGCTCCATGGAGCGGGCGCAATCCATGGATACAAAATTAGTATACTGTATACTATTTAAAAGTTGAGGGCGGGGCTTTTCCTGCCCGGTAGGCGGCGGGACAGTTCCGCCTAGTCGGTTCGACAGAGATGCGAGAAGACGAGGGAGTAGGCTGCTGCAAACGTAGGGCTGTGTGATTTGACAATGATTCTTCTTTGGACAGGTGGGGCCCGTGATTTGACTTGCCATTATCATTTTAACTACGACGCCTTCGACCGGCGTGAGTCTCCCAATTCTGACCACCTCCATACTGGTGCCTCTCCCAATGCTCCACCATGTAGTAGTAGAGGCTGGCTCTTGCATGAGAGCCCACTTCTCCACTTTTTACTTGCCTCTCTTTCCTCCACATATGCAAAATGCCATGTAAAGCGCACTATTGTACTTACTTGCTCCTACTGGTGCTTAAGCTTGCCACATAGGCATAAAGTCCGATGTGGCAAGTTAATCAAGAAGAGAGAGACTAGTTTGGTGACCCAAGGAAGAAAGCGGTGCTAAGCGCGTGTACCTAGGTGAAAAGACAATTTTGAGGCTAGTTGTAATGGTAGTATCATAGCTAGTATCATGCATGTCAACTAGGCAATTTTGATGAGGTGTCATAAAATTAAATGAAGAAAAGAGGGTTGAGTATCATATCATGATACTATATCATAATAAATGCTATACTACTATGTGTCATGCATGGTAATAAATAAAGTACTACATGATACTAGTATATGATACTATGCATTAGGGAGGTAGTACACTAGTATCATATGTATGATATTAGTATATGATACTTCCCATTACAACCAACTGAGTCTATAGCTAATTATATCAAGTACTACCTCCCTAATGCATAGTATCATATACTAGTATCATATGTATATGCATTAGGGAGGTAGTACTTGATGAGGTGTCATACACTAGTATCATATGCATGATATTAGTATATGATACTTCCATTACAACCAGCCTGAGTCTATAGCTAATTAAATGAAGCAAACTTAGCAACACCATTTCATTGGAAGAGGTCACTCCTTGGCAAATGCAATAAACACTAGTACTCCCTGTGTCCCATAATATAAGAACGTTTTGGCACTACACTAGTGTCAAAGACGTTCTTATATTATGGGACGGAGGAATCTGAAAAAGATAGAGAGGAGTAAAAAAATACACTTATAGCCTACCTTATAGCCAACCTTGTTGTAGTATGAGTGACTAAGTGATGACTATGTATGACATGCCAACATCAGATATCCTAACACACCGTGTTAAATCTCCAAGAAGCGCGACAAATGCGGCGACGCGATGGTCGTGGTAAGGCGCGACCATGATACGGCTCTTTGGCAGCCCTTGGATCTGAATCAAATTACGCATGCTAAGTTGCTGAAAATTTGCAGAATAACCCTCCAAGATAGGATATTCACCCATTGGTCTAGAATCACGCCATGCAACCGTTCGATCTCCGATCCAAGGGCTCTCGGAAGCCCGTATCATGGGAGAATGGAAAGCCACTACCTTGCCGTTCGCACGCTGGCAGTTCGCTCCTACTCGTCCCCGCACGTCCTTTAACCCTCCACGCTTAGTTTTATTTGAGGGGTGGGTTGTGCTGGACACCATTATTGTGACTAGCCTTTTTAATAGTACTCTATGCATAATTTGGCATTTAGCGCTCTCTATATGTACCACCTTTTTTAATTTCAAGTTTTGCTCCATGGCGCAATCCATCGATACTCTTGCTGTACAAAAGTATACATTTTTAAAAGGCTAGAGGCGGGCAGTCTAGCTTGGTTGGTTTCACGAGAGGCGAGGGCCTTTGTGATTTGACGGCTCATTACTGCTGGAAGGCGGGGCCTTGTGATTTGACTGCTCGTATTAATGCGCCGACGACCTGATCGAGGAGGAGCAAAGAACCGTGCGGTATACTCAAGTTTTCCACTAGAGTAGTACTGCGACGGAGGAGCACGAAACACGGCAGCCCAGTGCCATATGGTGATAAAAAATGATCTAATTTGCTTGTCATCTCATTGTTAGCATTGTTCTACTCATTCCCTCAAAAAACAAAAACCATTGTTCTATTCATGCCTCGCAGAGAACATGACACGTGCGGCGAAACACCTGAAGCAAAAGATGAAACACAGCAGCAAAAGAAGAAGGAAGATTATCACCCCAAATGATCTAATTAAATGGCGAGTCGTGAATCGCTTCTTCATCGCCTCCACGACCTCCGTCTCCTTGCGCGTCTCCTCCACCATCTTCTTCATTCTGTCCATGACGCGGGATTTCTCGACGCGAGCCTTCATCATCTGTTCCACGGCCGCATTACGTACCTTGACAACAGCCGGGTGCTCGATGCGGAGCTTCGCCAATTCCTCCTTCTGTTCCATGACGAGGGCCTGCAGCATCTTCATCGAGGAACTACTATTATCATGCAGCTTCTTCTAGCCGGCGTTCTTCTCCTTCAACAGGTCGATCTCGTGGCAGAGCTTCGCCTTGTCCTCCTGATGTCGCAGGATTTCGCCGGTCACCTTCTTCTCTGAGGCAATGCTCTTCTTCAGCAGCATCACCAAGCCGGCGGTCAACTCCCCCTGCTGATTGAGCTCAGCGGGCATGTCGTCGAGGCTCTCCTTCAGCAACTCCGTCAAGCCTTGGATGAACTCCTTGAGGTGCTTATTGAGCTGATCGAGCATGCCGTCGAGGGATAACAACTCCAGCTCCGCCGGCTCGGCATGTTCGCCTCCGCGGCTAGGGTGCTCCTGGGAGCCATCGCCTGCCCGTGAGAGATCTTTCAAGGTCTCTGCGTGGCGGCGAGCCCTCTCTTTTTTTTCGCAGCCTTGGTTGCCGCTCCCTTGTTACAAGTAGTTCTCGACCTAGAGCTCTGCTCACCGGCCATGGCAACGACGGATGAAGAAGAAGCACTTATGAGGAGGAAAGGTAGAGTAATTTTCGGTTAGGTAGTTCCCCTTTTTATAAACTAAGTACTAGCACTAGTAGTACTAATACCTGCATAGTGGGAACACATTCACGTTTGGTACGTAGTACTAGTAGGTGTGAGCAGGCTTTCGAATGTGATGGGAACAAGGTAAAGATTAATTGATGGTTTTGGTTTCGAGGCCCGAAACGGCTCCCGATGAGTTTAGTGGAACATAAATTTCAAGTAGACTACCTTTGCTCAAATGCATAAATATTATATTCTTGTCAAAAATTGGCACAAAATCTGAAGGAGACCAATGGAAGTACTACTAGCAACCCATGATTTAACTACTGCATGCGCCAGATGGAGTAATAATGTCTTTCTTCCGCCTCCGTCCACTCAATTTGCATGCGCTGTATTAATTGACTATCAATGAAGTGAACAACTTTACACGCGTCAAATTATCACATGGGGTGGATCTTGGCACAAAATTGCGTCCGCCCGTGTACCCGCGTGTGCGTGCAATGGAATGAGTGCATGCGTGGCGTGCGTGCACATCTTCACTTCGTGCATGTACCGCCAGTATGGCTCAGGGAGGACGAGTACATTCTTCTGGAACCAGCAGCACGTCACTGTGATCAATCCACGCAAGTAGGTCGCGACAACGCCTCCACATGTGCCACGTGGCTTCATGAACTGTAAGAGAGACACTATGTAGCGTGCCATTGGTATTCTAATTTACGTGTTTTGCACATACTCGAAGTACTAGTAATTTACACGTGCATTGCACGCATGAGATTTTGCAACCAAATTATGAATAAATACCACACTATAGCATGTAAGCTCTTAGTCATATATGCGTGATGTAGCCCTTCGTTTAATTCGTATAGTTCATCTCATTCAAAATCAAATTAGTTTTTATAAAAAAGCTAAAAACGCGTGAATAGGAAAAACATGGGCTAATAGTGGAATGTCGTATTGAGTCCTACAGGATTGTGCGAGTATTTGATTGTGCATAGAAAAAACGCAGAATTCTTTCAAAGAGGTTTGAGTGGATGGGATGTTTCCTATGAAATCTAGTGCAAATAAATCATATGGAAAAATTCCTATGGTTTACAATCCTACGAATCAAACAACCAAGATAGGAAAAATTCCTAATGATTAGAATCCTCCAAAATTCCTTTGAGAATCCTTTGAATCAAAGAAGCCCTTAATCTATTTTATGATTCATGGAATTGTGCGTTGTAAAGCATAAATAAAAACAAATAATGGCAATTCAACTAGAAAAAAGTTTGGGCAGTTATGATACGGAAGATTCTAGAACAAAAGAGAACCTTTGTTGTTTTGAGGTTTGTGCATTATGCTTAAGTTCAACCATGGAGTCGCTAGATTGTACATGTGGCAAAATCCGGTGGGGGCTAGAAGATGGTGCGAGGGGCGAGTGGAGGGAGACTATGAAGGAATGCACAAGTGCGAGATCGATATTTAGAGAAAGAGGCGAACACGTGCGTTGTTAATGTGTATGGAGCCATGAAAAATAAATGAGGTAGGGGCCAAGCATTGCTAATCCTTAAAGAGGAGGGTCAATTCATGAAATTAAACCTTTTTAGCAGCAATTGTCTAACGATCACATTCATATTAGCCTCGATATATAGTGATGTTAGGGGGGGGGGGCAGGCCGCCCTTACTGCCCCCTGTCTTCGCCATTGTGCACACATCTGAGAGATGAAGCGGAAGGCATGGATGATGAGAGGGGGACGTTGGATATATAATTAATGTGGGTGTATTAGCTATTTATGTTAATCCTATATAGATAGGTACAGATTGATTGATGTGGACGTGGGAGAGGTATAGATTGATCGATGTGGACGTGGGAAAGAGGGTGAGACCTCACTGGATATATCGATTGATCGGTTTGTGTGGAAAACTATGAAAGACCTAGCTATATACACACATACATAGAGGAACATCGATCGTTGTGCATGCACGCCTGAGAGATAAAGAATGCCCTGTATGAGGGAGAGGGGGATGCGTGTGGGTGTGTGCCTTCATGGGAGACCGACCTGAAGAAAAAGATTGCATGCGTGCGATAGATAATGCCGACTGGTAGTGTGTGTGCATGCATGCAAGAGAGAAAGTCAGTGGTACAATTATAAAGAGAAGACTACTGTGTGGGTGTAAAAGAATAGGTGAGGTCATAATCAATGTAAAGTTGAATTCAAATATTTGAATAAGAGATCCTGATGTTTGAAACCCATGCATGCATGAATATAACGGAGATCTACACGGTGTGCTTTGGAAACGAGCATGTTGTAATGTATACACATTGAACAAGGTCAGACTGATTTGAATTTGAGATACCGATGGCAGACATCATTTGCCCATGTCGCATCCGTGCATGTAATTGGAGATGATGGGCGGCTTTCGCATCACATATCTATATCTATACCCCTATATATATTATATTATATATATTTTTTATTGTGAGCGGGTAACTTTAACTTTGAAAGATGGTCGTTGGATGAGGCGAATCCGAAGGTCCAAAGATGGCAAATTTGAGCACTATTGGCCGTTGGATATCATCTAGATTCCACCAGATTTCGCCACATGTATGATCTAGAAGACTCCATGGTTGAACTTAAGCATAATGCACAAACATCAAAACACAAGCACTTCTTATTTGTTCTAGAATCTTCCGTATCATAATTGCCCAAATGTTTTTTACATGATTTGCCATTATTTGTTTTTACTTTATGTCTTACAACGCACAATTCCATGAATCTTAAAATAGATTAGCTTTCTTATAAAAACTAGATGATTTTGAATGAAATGAACTATAAGAATTAAACGAACATCTACATCATGCATATATGAATCAAAGCTTGCATGCTATAATGTGGTATTTATTCATAATTTGGTTGCCAAATCTCATGCGTGCAATGCACGTGTACCTTACTCTAGTCTAAATGGTGTTTGTGTGTGTGTTGTGCGTGTTGAGGTGCAAATTGTCTTTTTTTTGTACACGTTAAGCTTGTTCTTACGAAATTTCAAGCCGCGCCATGTTATGCCAAAAATTGAAGCTAGCGTCTCTGTCTATCGTGCTGCGGAACTCCCGCCTCTTCAACCCGCGCCTTGTTAGCCCGAAATATTTAAGATATATCTTTGTCTCGTTGTGCTCCGACAACTCCCTCCATCTCAACCCGCACCTTGCTATTCCGAAATTACAACGCGCGCGAAAACTCCCACCTCCTGTGAAATCCCGACACGTGAAATGCCCGTGGTACCCCTGAACCGAAAGAACCGCCTCAAATCGGTGGGGGGTATTTTTGTAACTTACCCCACATTTCGGACAAGCGCGTTTCTAAGCCATGATTCCCCACTGCCATCCCATCCGCCCACCCATTCGTACACCGAGGCCGCGAAAACCCGCGACGAAACCCCACACCCTGCTCCGTTCGCCACCCAGCCGGAGCTTCTTCCCCGACGACGTCGTCCACAACAACACCTCAACGTCCCTCATCCACCGTACCGGATGAGGATCCGTCGTCGATCTCATCGTCCCGCCGGTTCAGCCACCCCGTCCTCCACCTCCAAGGAGCTGCCCCGACGTTCCCCTCGTCTTTCACGCCACCTCCATTCCCACACCGCCGTCTTCACCTGCACCACCGGAAGAGCATCATCATCACCGTTTCCTCGGATGAAGCTGCGGCCTAATCGGCGCCACCAAAGAGGTTGTACAATAATCGCCGCATTTTCTTCTTGATTCGATCTCATGGTGCTGCCGGCGCTCGGTCCCGAGCCGACACGGCGCGGCTCCATCCACGATGGCGTCGCCGGCCACTTCCTCCACGGCGTCGCTCCCTCGGCGGCGACGTCCACATCAGTAGGAGCTGCTGCTGCTTTAGCTCTCGCTCGCGCTGCTGCTCTACTCTTGCTCTCGGTCCCCTGCCTAGTCTGCTCTTGCTATTGCTCTTGCTCGCGCTGCTGCTCTCGCTCTTGCTCTTGCTTCCGATGCTGCTCCGATTTGGCTACACTTCAGTCGACTGAATCGACTTTTGGGTCAGTCGATTTCCAAGGGGTGGGCTCGCCGGGGTGAAGGAAGAACCAGCCGCAGCGGGAGGGGGCTCACGGAGAGGTACCCACTATCTATCTTAGGGTTCAGGATGGGGCGGTGTTCGCCGGCGGTGGCGGGCGTTGGCGGGCGGTGGTGGGGATCGCGGAGAAAAAGCTCGCACGGGGGCCTAGAGGGATGGCCGGGCATCGCGGATGGCGGTGGGAGTGTTTTTGGGGGCGGGCGGTGCACCGCCGTCACGGGCGGCGGGGCTGCTGTTTGGCGGTGGTGGTGGCGGCTCGGGGGTGGAGGTTGAAGATGAACTGCAGGCCCTTGATTTCGTATCCAACGGCTGCAAAATCGGTGACCGAGTTGAAAAAGTCGATCGACCGACGTAGCCTCACCTTGCTAGTGCGTTCGGCCGACAACAAAATTCAGTTTCGACACCAAATTCAGTTTGGACAGTTAGGTTCGGGAAACATCGGTTTACGATTAAGTTCAGAGATGAGCGGCTGATGTATTTTACATCTAGCACTTTGTGGTTATGTATTTTACGTCATGTATTGAGATGCTATTAGAATTCCACTCAGGTTAACAATCATGTTTCGACGATTAAGTTTCGACAAAGAAAATTCAGTTTGGACAGTTAGGTTCGCCGACGGTCGATTTGACGAGTTAAGTTCAGAGATGAGCGGCTGATGTATTTTACATCTAGCACTTTGTGGTTATGTATTTTACGTCATGTATTGGAGATGCTATTAGAATTCCACTCAGGTTAACGTTGTTCGTTGTCTCTCTTGTCTGCTTCAGCCTCGGCGTCGTACAACTCACGGAGCTGCTCCAACGATGAAACCCTCCATCACAGCGGAGCGTACCTCGGCTCCATCTCCAGACGCCTAAGATCTTCTTCCCTCCTCCGATAGCAAAGTCAGCGGAGCATCCTCACCGCCAACCCAATCACGCTGAGATCGACATGGCTTCGCCAAAGAGGTTGTACACTTGTTGCATCTCTTTTTACTCTACATGTTATATATATTGTCCATTGAGCACTTTCAGAACGGAAATACGATTATTTTATCCTACTATATGACAAGCAATGAGGTACCGAGCAACTTAGCTATCCGTGATGGACTCTCTTGAACGCCATCATTATTTATCTCTCGCGTTTGAGCTGTGCATTTGTCGATGGGCCTAGGAGTTGAGCTAGTATGGCGGTGGCCTGGGTCCAAAGTAATAGAAGTAGCACAAAACATTTTTTAGTGTAGGGTTTTCCTTGCTCAAGCCTGCCTACTAGAATCGCCGATGCTTGAAAGGAAAAGTGAATGAAAAACATAGGAATTGGAAAGTTTCCTATGGTACTACTTTTCATGAATTTGGTGCAAAGGAATGGAGCAAAGGAAAACTGTAGGATTTGTTCCTTTAGTGTCTCCTTGAAAGAAAAACCATAGGAATTCTAATTTCCACTTCTCGTCCTTTTCATATTCCTATTCATCAAGAACAAGACTAAGAGATAGTAGCATAATAGCATTATAACCGTACATTTTCTTGTGGTTTGACTTAATCTCACCATGCTTTTTTGCATCCTGTGATCTTCCAATTGTTGTGAATCAGACACCCAGTTGGCGAGAAATCCTGTTTTTAAATTCTCTGTTTTGCACGTGCATTCCTATCCTATTCCTGTCTATTTCCTATCCTGCATTGTTAGAATCCTCAAATTCAAACAAGCCCTTACTCAATTACTTCTATTACAGATATGTGTCAAAGAAAACCTTGTGTGGTTTGTCCTGCTCTCTGCGCTGTGTTCCACCCAGCTCAGTTGTACCAACGATAGAAGGGTTCACCACAGCAGGATCCGCTCTCAGACTGTCTTTTGCCGCCTCAGATCTTCTTCCCCTTACCGCAGCCACGACAACTGCATTACCATCATCAAGCGAGCAGATGACCTTGAGGACTACGGGTCCGCAAGAGAGGTCACACTCTTTCGTGTCTCGCTACGTTATCGTCGCTTAATATGATGACATGCTACATTATCGTCGTGTTCACCTATTAGACTCGAGTCAGGTCCAAACTAATGCTGAAAGTTGAGTTTTTAAATGGTTGTGGGGTACATATTGGGGCAGCAATCAGTACTATTTGTCTACTATCTGGTTAATCTCTGGTGTCTACTATGAGTTTCATGTTGGGTGCAAACAAACATTAAAGGAGCCATTATCTGTATTTTTTAACTAAAGCTATTATCTACCTGCTATCATTGGTTTTGGGTCTATCCACAGTTTGCTACCATCACTCTGGATTTGTGCATGCACTCCTTACATAATCTCACTATGTTTTATTCCTATGCATGCCAGTTATTGTACACAATGGAACTGATCATGTAGAGCAAAAGAGACGAGCCTTGCGTGGCAATAAAATTTCATGCAGACGTCGTTCCATGGTGGGCGCAAAGGCAGCCCCCCCTCCACCCATTTCGGATTGTAATCAAGAGGAAGATAACTGTTCTGAGGGGCATTCAGAAGGAGAAGACCACTCCTATTTACCCCATGAGGTCTTCGCTCTAACTTGGCATGCTGATGTTGGTAATATCATGCATATGGTGCCTTGCATTGCTTACTATATACATTAAAGATGTCATCTGCTTAGTTTAGACATGCTTTGTGTCAATGCCATCTGTTTTGTTTCTTTATCGTATATGTGAATCATGCAATGCCATCTTGTCTAGCCAGGCATCATATATGTGAATTTTGCAATGCCACCCTGGTTAGCCATCATCTTATATGTGAATTATATCATGCCATCATTTTTTATTATGTGTTAAATTTGTCAACAATTTTAGTACATTCAATTACTCTTCTGTGCATCAGCCATTCGGCACGGTCATGGAAAAATCTGGAGTGGAAACAAGGTCTTGAGAGAGACAATGCTATCGACGAAGCGCATGTCTTGTTGGTTACCAATAGCTCCTCGGAGGAGGATTCAAAGACAGATGACCAGTCATATTCCCCCCGAGGTGCATGCCCTAACTTGGCGGGGTTATGTTACTCATATCATGCGTATGGTATCTTGCATTGCTATGTCATTTGCTTAGTTTAGACATGCTTTGTGTGAATGCCACTGCTTAGTGTCTAATTACCATATATGTGAATTATGCAATGCCATCTTGTTGCAAGACATTATATATGTGAATTATGCAATGTTATCTTGTTGCAAGGCATTATGTATGTGAATTATGCAATGCCATGTTGTTTAGGCAAGCGTCATATATGTGAATTATATCATGCCGTCCTTTTTTGTATTTCTCATTGCTTTTGTCGACAATGTTTGTATATTCAACTGCTCTTCCCTGCATCAGCCATTTGAATTGGTGATGGAGAAATCTGGAGTGAAAACAAGGTCTTGAGAGCAGACAATGCTACCTGCTGAAGCAGATATCTTGCTGGTTACAGATAGCTCTTCAGAGGAGGATTCAGAGGCAGATGACCAGTCCTATTATCCCCCTGAGGTGTATGCTCAAACTTGGCAGGGTTATATTACTCATATAATGCATATGTTGTATTGCAATGCTTATTTTTTACATCATATACACAATATAGAATGCCATCTCCTTAGTTCACACATCATATATGCAATTGCACGTTGCTCACTTCCTTAGTATATAAATCATATATTTGAATTATGTCATGCCATGATGTTTACATAGACAACATGTATCTGAATTATGGCATGCCAACCCCTTTTCTAAAGACATAATATAGTTATATCATCTCATCCTGTTTACATAGTCATCATATTTTAAATTATGTCATTCTATCCGTGAATTATATCATGCCATCATGTTTCCATCGATGGCATGTTTGTGATTTATGGCATGCCAACCACTTTAATAGACACATCCTATAGTTATATCATGTCATCCTATTTACATAGTCATCATTTTTTGAAGTATGTCATTCTATCCTGTTTAGTTAGCCATCATACATGTGAAATTGTGTCATGCTATCATGTTTAATTAGCCATCATATATGTGAAATTATGTCCTGCTATTCTGTTTGCTTAGACAACATAAATGTGAATTATTTCATGCCCTGTTTTCTTCCCTACTATCCATTGCACCTGTCTATCTTACAATGTCTGTACATTCAATTACTTTTCTTGTTTATCAGCCATTTCAATTGGAGGGAGTGATGGCAGATCGTGGGAGTAAAACACGGTCTTCAGAAAAGATCGTGCTACCTGTCGATGCAGATAGAACCACGGTTGTACTTGCCCAAGAATCAGCCCCACCACACATAACTCACACTCATGCAGATTGTACCCCTACCCAGTTGGACAGAGAACCAGCTACACCCCTTCTAACCCCAACCCCAGCAGATAGACACCCAGTTCCCGTTGACACAGCACCATCTCCACCACAGAGCACCCAAACACGAGCAGTTAGTAAGGCAACTGCAGTGCCCAAATCACGAGGACCACCACTCCAAACTCGAAGTCAACGCTTAAAGCAGAAGAAGAATTGTTCTCAGGTCAGGTTCTGTAGCTATGGTTCATACTACTTTGCTCTTGCATCACTGTATTTAATGATACCAACCAATTTCAAATTTGAAGGATGCAATTGAAACTGCAATGGCGCAACAGGTATGTTTTAAACCTGTTTATTCAACGTGTTTGGCTGTTTGCAGTTGTAACTTGCTCTATGTTGATTTCAGTTTCAATTGAATAAACAGTTATGTTCTCATGCCATGCACATTACAAGTGTTGTTATTGCTGTTTCCCACACTTATATTCTGTCTATGCTGCTTTGTCTTAAATAGATATGATTCGAACTGTATCTATCTTGATTTGGCAACATAAACTAGAATGATATAGACCATACAGTGACCATACTACATAGATATATGACCATACTACATACTGTATCTATCTTGATTTGGCAACATAAACCGGAATCAGTTCGGCTTCTTGAGTCTCAACTTCAAGTTGAAAGACATCAATCAGATGTTATGCGACAGGAAGCCGAAGGACTGAGGAAGTCCCTGCAGAATTCAGATGCATACTTTCGGTGCAACAAGAAAGCGGTATTTGGAGGACTTAAGCGCCAAACAAGAGAAAGTTAATAAGCTTGCTAAGCATCTTGCCAAACATTATGGGTACCCAGGATATTGTTTCTTGAGCTCTTCTGAAGTGGTTTCAGTTCTGGACTTGTTTTGCTGCGGCGTTTATATGCTGTTGTGTTCCCTATATTTCCACTGGTGGCGAACTTTGATGCCCAGTGGATGTAATATGTGTAATAGTCGTGATAGCCTAGTGTAAGTTGCTTGCTTATTTATTTCCTTGTTGTCTTGTTTATTTGTTTGCTTGTAGTCAGTGCAGTTCTTTTTCTGCGGTTTGCTAGTGGCTGCAACAACCTATTTTTTGAAACTAGGCCACAATAACCATGGGCTAATATTTACTGTAGTGACACTGCACCTACGGGCCGTAGAAACAGTGGGCCTTCTACGGCCCTTAAAAACAGTGGTCCTTCCACGAGCCGTAGAAACAATGGGCCTTCTACGGGCCGCAGAAACAATGGGCCTTCTACGGGCCGTATCATCAATGGGCCTTATACGGGCAGTATGATCGATTGGCCAAACATGGGCCAATAACAGGCCGCATTATGGCCGTAAACGGGCTAGAGTTGGAATTGTCCGTTCATGGGCCGACCATAACGGGCCATCGTTAATAGGCCATATTTCATGACGCTATGAAAACAGCCCAACGTGTTAACGGACCACGAACGGGCCGACTGTAACCACGGGCTGAATTTGGCCCATAAGCAGAAAATGACAGTAATGGGCCGTAAGTAAGCGAATCTTTGAAATGAGCCCAAGAATAAATGGGCTCGAGAAGGCCGAAGATAACAGGGGCTGGAAACGGCCCAACGGAATAACGGGCCCTTAATGGGTATAAAGTGATACACTGTTCATTACGGGCCAGTTTCACCACGGGCCGTTAATAGGCCAAGAGTTACATAGGGCCTCATATGGGCCGAAAGATGTCATGGGCCATACATGGGCCAGAAGTGAAAACGGGCTGGAATCATATTGGGTGGCCCAGATGACGCTACTGGGCCTAATTCGGATAGGGCGTAACGGACCTTGGGTTAGCGGGCTGTAAATGGGCTATATGCGAACAGGCCGTTAACAGGCTTTACATGGGCCGGCCCGCCACCTTTTGACCAAGTCAAATGGGCCGGCCTTTTCACAGGAATGGGCCTCTGTTGGGCCGTGCCACGTGTCGACGTATCATAGGCGCCTTCTGTCCAATGAGTGGATGACATCTGTCCCAACGGTGAGCCGACACATGTTTCCTCCAGCCAATGATGATTTCACACGTGGAAAATCCCCATTGGTCGGGGTTGTTAACGGGTTATCGGATCCAAAACCCGACCCGATAGCTTAACGGCGTTCGGTTACAGTGGATGCCACATGTCGGTCACCCTTGACAAAAGCACTTCTGTGACGCGCGATTTACCGTCATGGAAGTGGACACTTCCATGATGATAATTTTGGTAATGTCATGGAACACTTCTACGACAGAACAGGTATGACTATCTTGATTCTGTCATAAATTTGTCATGGATGTACATGCATGACAAAAAACGCGACCTACTGTGACAAACACGTATCATCACGGAAGTGTATTTTTTTGTAGTGAGAAGATTCAGAATCTCTGGGGCACTGGACTGCTACCTCGTCACACTTTATATACATGGTGGACACGCCCAAGGAGGACGACAGCGACAATCCGGAAGATAAAACCCCCGGGCAAAAGCCAAAACGACGGCGCAGACGCCGCTCAAAGTCCAGCAACAGCAAAAATAGCGACAAGAGCGCCAGAAGGATCGACACCCCAGTCAACTCCGAAGGCAACAATGACCATACGGACCCAGCGATGGAGTAGGACGAGCCAGGTCATGCCAAACACAGTTTAGAGCGGACGCCCGATCACAATGATCCCGAGGGAAGAGTTCATCAAACTGCCCCAGGACAAGAACAAAGTCCGGATGACGACGCATTCATCATCCCGGAAACACGCGTGGAACGAGATAACCTCCACAGAAAGCTTATGGACACCGCAAGAAGTCTAAAGAAGCAGAAGCAACGGCTAAAAGCCACACACGAAATGCTCAATTGCAGATGGAATAAAGTGCTAGACACTGAAGAAAGATATGGCGACGATCGCCAGTAAGCTACTGCCAGAATTCGACGACGAGGCCGTTCCACCAAAGAATAACACGACCAGGAGGCCAGACGTACCGCTTCATAACCGCAACAGAGCGGCTACCGACGCCGCGCACGATTAGCGTGAGCACGTGGATAAGAAAGCCGGCGCGGCCAGGGCCATCTACGGATCTAAAGGACACACCCCGGCGAGGGACTATGGTCACCAAAACGATCATTCCAACCAAATACCAGTTCGAAATACGCACCGGACACAGCAACAGCCGACGGCATGCCGCAGCACGTCCAGATACAGAGGGGTTGCCCACCCCCTGTGCTTCATCGAAGAAGTACTGGACCATAAATTTACACAAGGCTTCAAACCTGTGAACATAGAGGCATACGACGGAACGACAGACCCAGGGGTCTGGATTGAGGATTTTATCCTGCATATTCACATGGCTCGTGGGGACAACCTGCACGCCATCAAATACCTTCCCCTCAAGTTGAAGGGACCAGCTCGACACTGGGTGAAAAGCCTCCCCGAAAATTCAATTGGGAGTTGGGAGGAACTCGAGGGACGCTTTCAGGGCCAATTTTCAAGGGACTTATGTCCGGCCTCCGGATGCGGACGATTTATGTCACATAATCCAACTTCCCGGAGAGTCCGCCTGCAAGCTTTGGAACAAATTCCTCACTAAGAAGAATCAAATTGTCGATTGTCCGGATCATTGCCTGGATAACCTCATAACTATGCTCAATTCTGTCAATTGCTCAACAGTAATTTGTTCACCCACTGTAGAATACTTATGCTCTTGAGAGAAGCCACTAGTGAAACCTATGGCCCCCGGGTCTATTGTCATCATATCAATCTCCATCACTTTATTTATTTGCTTTGCTTTTACTTTTTACTTTGCATCTTTATACCAAAAATATTATCTCTATCAGATCTCACTCTCGTAAGTGACCGTGAAGGGATTGACAACCCCTAAGCGTTGGTTGCGAGTAGCTATCGTTTTGTGCAAAAGCGAGGGACTTGCGTGTAGTCTCCTACTGGATTGATACCTTGGTTCTCAAAAACTAAGGGAAATACTTACGCTACTGTGCTGCATCATCCTCTCCTCTTCGGGGAAATCCAACGCAAGCTCGAGACGTAGCAAGAAGAATTTCTGGAGCCGTTGCCGGGGAGGCTTACGCAAAAGTGAACATACCAAGTACCCATCACAATCCCTATCTCTCGCATTACATTATTTGCCATTTGCCTCTCGTTTTCCTCTCCCCCACTTCACCATTGCCGTTTTATTCGCCCTTTCTTTCCCAATCTCGTCCTCTTTTTCCCTTTGCCTTTTTCCTTTGCCTTTTGTTTGCTCGTGTGTTAGTTTACTTGTTTCTCGCGATGGCCCAAGATGCCACCAAATTGTGTGATTTCACCAATACCAATAATAATGATTTCCTTAGCACTCCGATTGCTCCTCTTGCCAATACTGAATCTTGTGAAATCAATACTGCTTTGTTGAATCTTGTTATGAAAGATCAATTCGCCGGCCTTCCTAGTGAAGATGCTGCTACTCATCTGAATGGCTTTGTTGATTTATGTGATATGCAAAAGAAAAAAGATGTTGATAATGATGTCGTTAAATTGAAGCTATTTCCTTTTTCGCTTAGAGATCATGCTAAAGCGTGGTTTTCATCTTTGCCTAAAAATAGTATTGATTCTTGGAACAAGTGCAAAGATGCTTTTATCTCTAAGTATTTTCCTCCCGCTAAGATTATCTCTCTTAGGAACGATATTATGAATTTTAAGCAACTTGATCATGAACATGTTGCACAATCTTGGTAGAGAATGAAATTAATGCTACGTAATTGTCCTACTCATGGTTTGAACTTATGAATGATTATACAAAAAATTTATGCTGGATTGAGGGCCAGTTCTTTTGGGCAATTCTCTCAAAATTGACCCCCTTCCCAGCTTCTCTCAGAATTGCCACTCCATATTTTTTTACAATTCCTAGCTAGTTAAGGTCTAATTAGCTAGGAATTGTAAAAAAATATCAAGTGGCAATTTTGGGAGAATCTGGGGAGGGGGTCAATTCTGGGAGAATTTCCCAAAAGAACTGGCCCTGAATTTTGCTTCTAGAAATCTTTTAGATTCGGCCGCGGGAGGCACTTTTATGGAAATCACTTTAGGAGATGCTACTAAACTCCTAGATAATATTATGGTTAATTATTCTCAATGGCACACTGAAAGATCTACTAATAAAAAAGTGCATGCTATAGAAGAAATCAATGTTTTGAGTGGAAAGATGGATGAGCTTATGAATTTATTTGCTACGAGTGTTTCTTCTGATCCCAATAATATGCCTTTATCTACCTTGATTGAGAATAATAATGAATCTATGGATGTGAATTTTGTTGGTAGGAATAGTTTTGGAAACAACGCGTATAGAGGGAATTTTAATCCTAGGCCTTATCCTAGTAATCCTTCTAATAATTATGGAAATTCCTACAACAACTCTTATGGAAATTTTAATAAGATGCCCTCTGAATTTGAGAGTAGTGTTAAAGAATTTATGAATTCACAAAAGAATTTTAATGCTTTGCTTGAAGAGAAATTACTTAAAGTTGATGATTTGGCTAGGAACGTTGATATAATTTCTCTTGATGTTGATTCTTTAAAGCTTAGATCTATTCCTCCTAAGCATGATATCAATGAGTCTCTCAAAGCTATGTGAATTTCCATTGATGAGTGCAAAGAAAGAACCGCTAGGATGCATGCTTCCAAAGATGCCTTTATTAAAGCGTGTTCTTCTAATTCCTATGAAAATCATGATGAAGATCTAAAAGTTATTGATGCGTCCCCTATTAAATCTTTGTTTTGCAATATGAATCTTGATGAAACTAAATATGATCTTCCTTTACCTAGATGGCGTTCTAAGAATTCTGAGTTTTTAGATCTTGATGATGAAATTGATAAAAGTGGGATTGAAAGAAATAGAAATCTAGATGTTGCTAAACCCACTATTTTGGATCTCAAGGAATTTAATTATGAAAATTTCTCTTTAATTGATTGTATTTCCTTGTTGCAATCCGTGCTAAATTCTCCTCATGCTTATAGTCAAAATAAGGCTTTTACCGAACACATTGTTGATGCCTTGATGCAATCTTATGAAGAAAAGCTTGAGTTGAAAATTTCTATCCCTAGGAAACTCCATGATGAGTGGGCACCTACTATTAAAATTAAAATTAAAAATTATGAGTTTCATGCTTTGTGTGATTTTGGTGCTAGTGTCTCTACTATTCCCAAAACTTTGTGTGATTTGCTAGATTTCCGTGATTTTGATGATTGCTCTCTAAACTTGGATCTTGCGTATTCCACTATTAAAAAGCCTATGGGAAGAATTAATAATGTTATTATTGTTGCAAATAGGAATTATGTGCCCGTAGATTTTATCGTTCTTGATATAGATTGCAATCCTTCATGTCCTATTATTCTTGGTAGACCTTTCCTTAGAACGATTGGTGCAATTATCGATATGAAGGAAGGAAATATTAGATTCCAATTTCCATTAAAGAAAGGCATGTAACACTTTCCTAGAAGGAAAATAAAGTTACCATATGAATCTATCATTAGAGCCACTTATGTATTGCCTACCAAAGATGGCAATACCTAGATCTATCCTTGTTTTTATGCCTAGCTAGGGGCGTTAAACGACAGCGCTTGTTGGGAGGAAACCCAATTTTATTTTGTGTTTTTTGTTTATGGTTCTGTTTAGGAATAAAATAATCCATCTAGACTCTGTTTAGATGTGATTTTATCTTTTAATTTGTGTTTGTGCCAAGTTGGACCTACTGGATCTTCTTGGGTGATAGTTATTTGATCTTGCTGTAATTTCCAGAATCTTTGTGCTCAGTGACCGAATTGTTAAAAATCACCATAACGTGATAAAATACTGATTCAAATTGCTGCTGATCAATAAACAAATTTTACATGTCTTCTAATTTTGGTAGAATTTTTTGGGTTCCAGAAGTTTGCGTTAGTTACAGATTACTACAGACTGTTCTGTTTTCGACAGATTCTGTTTTGCGTGTGTTGTTTGCTTATTTTGATGAATCTATGGCTAGTAAAATAGTTTATGGTCCATAGAGAAGTTGGAATACAGTAGGTTTAACACCAATATAAATAAAGAATGATTTCATTACATTACCTTAAAGTAGTCTTTTGTTTTCTTTCTCTAATGGAGCTCACAAGATTTCTATTGAGTTTTGTGTTGTGAAGTTTTCATGTTTTGGGTGAATTCTTTTGATGGATTATGGAACAAGGAGTGGCAAGAGCCTAAGCTTGGGGATGCCCATGGCACCCCCAAGATAATCCAAGGACACCAAAAAGACAAAGCTTGGGGATGCCCCGGAAGGCATCCCCTCTTTCGTCCACTTCCATCAGTAATTTACTTGGAGCTATATTTTTATTCACCAACATGATATGTGTTTTGCTTGGAGCGTCTTGTATTATTTGAGTCTTTGCTTGTTAGTTTACCACAATCATACTTGCTGTACACACCTTTTGAGAGATCCATATATGAATTGAAATTTGTTAGAATACTTTATGTGCTTCACTTATATCTTTTGAGCTTGATAGTTTGCTCATAGTGCTTCACTTATATCTTTTGAGCGTGATAATTTTTGCTCTAGTACTTAACTTAGATCTTTTAGAGCACAGTGGTGGATTTGTTTTAAAGAAACTTGATCTCTCATGCTTCACTTAGATCATTTTGAGAGTCGTTAATAGCATGGTAATTTGCTTAATGTCAATATACTTGGTATTCAAGATATGTGAAACTTTCTTTTGAGTGTGTTGAATACTAAGATAAGTTTGATGCTTGATAATTGTTTTGAGATATGAAGGTGATAATATTAGAGTCATGCTAGTTGAGTAGTTGTGAATTTAAAGAATACTTGTGTTGAAGTTTGTGATTCCCGTAGCATGCACGTATGGTGAACCGTTATGTGATGAACTCGGAGCATGATTTATTTATTGATTGTCTTCCTTATGAGTGGCGGTCGGGGACGAGCGATGGTCTTTTCCTACCAATCTATCCCCCTAGGAGCATGCACGTAATACTTTGCTTTGATAACTTCTAGATTTTTGCAATAAGTATATGAGTTCTTTATGACTAATGTTGAGTCCATGGATCATACACACTTTTTCCATCCTTCCACCATTGCTAGCCTCTCTAATACCGCGCACTTTTCGCCGGTATCATACACCCACCATATATCCTTCCTCAAAAGAGCCACCATACCTACCTATTATGGCATTTCCATAGCCATTCCGAGATATATTGCCATGCAACTTTCCACCGTTCCGTTTATTATGACACGCTCCATCATTATCATATTGCTAGCATGATCATGTAGTTGACATCGTATTTGTGGCAAAGCCACCGTTCATAATTCTTTCATACATTTCACTCATGAATCATTGCATATCCCGGTACACCGCCGGAGGCATTCATATAGAGTCATATTTTGTTCTAAGTATCGAGTTGTAATTGTTGAGTTGTAAGAAAAATAAAAGTGTGATGATCATCATTATTAGAGCATTGTCCCAAGTGAGGAAAGAATGATGGAGACTATGATTCCCCCACAAGTCGGGATGAGACTCCGAGCGAAAAAAAAGAGGCCATAAAAAAACAAAAAAGGCCCAAATAAAAAAATGAGAGAAAAAGAGAGAAGGGACAATGTTACTATCCTTTTACCACACTTGTGCTTCAAAGTAGCACCATGATCTTCATGATAGAGAGTCTTTCATTTTGTCACTTTCATATACTAGTGGGAATTTTTCATTATAGAACTTGGCTTGTATATTCCAATGATGGGCTTCCTCAAAATGCCCTAGGTCTTCATGAGCAAGCGAGTTGGATGCACACCCACTTAGTTTCTTTTTTTGAGCTTTCATATACTTATAGCTCTAGTGCATCCGTTGCATGGCAATCCCTACTCACTTACATTGACATCTATTGATGGGCATCTCCATAGCCCGTTAATATGCCTAGTTGATGTGAGACTATCTTCCCTTTTTTTTCTCCACAACCACCATTCTATTCCACATATAGTGTTATATCCATGGCTCACGCTCATGTATTGCGTGAAGATTGAAAAAGTTTTGAAAATGTTAAAGTATGAAACAATTGCTTGGCTTGTCATCGGGGTTGTGCATGATTTAAATATTTTGTGTGGGGAAGATGGAGCATAGCCAGACCATATGATTTTGTAGGGATAACTTTCTTTGGCCATGTTATTTTGAGAAGACATAATTGCTTTGTTAGTATGCTTGAAGTATTATTATTTTTATGTCAATACGAACTTTTGTCTTGAATCTTTCGGATCTGAATATTCATACCATGATTAAGAAGATTTACATTGAAATTATGCCAAAGTATCACTCCGCATCAAAAATTCTCTTTATATCATTTACCTACTCGAGGACGAGCAGGAATTAAGCTTGGGGATGCCTGATACGTCTCCAATGTATCTATAATTTTTTATTGCTCCATGCAACTTTATCTATTGTTTTGGACTATAATGGGCTTTATTTTCCACTTTTATATTATTTTTGTGACTAACCTATTAACCGGAGGCCCGACCCAGAATTGCTGTTTTTTTTGCCTATTTCAGTGTTTCGAAGAAACGGAATATCAAACAGAGTCCAAACAGAATGAAACCTTCGGGAACGTGATTTTATCACCGAATGTGATCCAGGAGACTTGGACTGGACCCTACTCCAAGGAGTGCCAGAGGCGGTCACAAGGGTGGGGGGCGCGCCCCTCCCCCTGGGCGCGCCCCCTGCCTCGTGGGCCCCGTCGCTCCCCCTCCTATATATACCACGCGTTCAACAGATCGGGACGGAGCCAAAACCTAATTCCACCGTCAGAACTTCCTCAGATCCACGAGATCCCATCTTGGGGCCTGTTAGGAGCTCACGGGGGGGCATCCACCATGGAGGGCTTCTACATCAACACCATAGCCCCTCCGATGAAGTGTGAGTAGTTTACTTCAGACCTTCGGGTCCATAGCTAGTAGCTAGATGGCTTATTCTCTCTTTTTGGATCTCAATACAATGTTCTCCCCCTCTCTCGTGGAGATCTATTCGATGTAATCTTCTTTTTGCGGTGTGTTTGTGGAGACCGATGAATTGTGGGTTTATGATCTAGCTTATCTATGGAAAATATTTGATTATTATCTGAATTCTTTTATGTATGATTAAGTTATCTTTGCAAGTCTCTTCGAATTATCCGTTTGGTTTGGCCAACTAGATTGGTAGTTCTTGCAATGGGAGAAGTGCTTAGCTTTGGGTTCAATCTTGCGGTGTCCTTACCTAGTGACAGAAGGGGTTGCAAGGCACATATTGTATTGTTGCCATCGAGGATAACAAGATGGGGTATTTATCATATTGCATGAATTTATTCCTCTACATCATGTCATCTTGCTTAAGGCGTTACTCTGTTTTTAACTTAATACTCTAGATGCATGCTGGATTGCGGTCGATGAGTGGAGTAATAGTAGTAGATGCAGAATCATTTCGGTCTACTTGTCACGGACGTGATGCCTATATACATGATCATTGCCTGGATAACCTCATAACTATGCTCAATTCTGTCAATTGCTCAACAGTAATTTGTTCACCCACCGTAGAATACTTATGCTCTTGAGAGAAGCCACTAGTGAAACCTATGGCCCCCGGATCTATTCTCATCATGTCAATCTTCATCACTTTATTTATTTGTTTTGCTTTTACTTTTTTACTTTGCATCTTTATACCAAAAATACCAAAAATATTATCTCTATCAGATCTCACTCTCGTAAGTGACCGTGAAGGGATTGACAACCCCTAAGCGTTGGTTGCGAGTAGCTATCGTTTTGTGCAGGTACGAGGGACTTGCGCGTAGTCTCCTATTGTATTGATACCTTGGTTCTCAAAAACTGAGGGAAATACTTACGCTACTGTGCTGCATCATCCTCTCCTCTTCGGGGAAATCCAACGCAAGCTCGAGACGTAGCAGGAGGCGCTTGATATTCGTTGCCTTTATAAGGAGATAAGGATTCACCCCTTTCACCCATGCCTTCTCTCTCTCTCTCTCTCTCTCTGCCCATCCATTCTCGAGCTCCAGCGCCCAAGCCTCCATCCTTTCCACCTCAGAAAAGCACTCTGACCATGTCCGGGTCTGGAGCACAGGGCAAGTGGATGGTCTCCTCCGTCAAGGAGAAGGACATCACCAAGCTCGGGAGGCTGGGTACTTAGCCCAGGAGATCGCCCACTGATGACCCACAAGTATAGGGGATCTATCCTAGTCCTTTCGATAAGTAAGAGTGTCGAACCCAACGAGGAGCAGAAGGAAATGATAAGCGGTTTTCAGTAAGGTTTTCTCTGCAAGCACTGAAATAGTAGGTGATAGATAGTTTTGTGATAAGATAAATAGTAACAAGCAAAAATTAAATAAAGTAAATAACGTGCAGCAAGGTGGCCCAATCCTTTATGTAGCAAAGGATAAGCCTGGACAAATTCTAATAATGAAGAAAGAGCTCCCGAGGACACATTGGGAATTATCGTCAAGCTAGTTTTCATCACGTTCATATGATTTGCGTTCGGTACTTTGATAATTTGATATGTGGGTGGACCGACACTTGGGTACTGTCCTAACTTGGACAAGTATCCCACTTATGATTAACCCCTATTGCAAGCATCCGCAATTACAAAAAGGAGTATTAAGGTAAACCTAACCACAACATTAAACATATGGGTCCATATCAGCCCCTAACGAAGCAACGCATAAACTAGGGTTTAACCTTCTGTCACTCTAGCAACCCATCATCTACTTATTACTTCCCTATGCCTTCCTCTAGGCCCAAATAATGGTGAAGTGTTATGTAGTCGACATTCACATAACACCACTAGAGGAAAGACAACATACATCTCATCAAAATATCAAACGAATACCAAATTCACATGACTACTAATAGCAAGACTTCACCCATGTCCTCAGGAACAAACGTAACTACTCGCAAAGCATATTCATGTTCATAATCAGAGGAGTAATAATATGCATAAAGGATCTGAACATATGATCTTCCACCAAGTAAACCAACTAGCATCAACTACAAGGAGTAATCAACACTACTAGCAACCCACAGGTACCAATTTGTGGTTTTGATACAAGATTGGATACAAGAGATGAACTAGGGTTTTGAGAGGAGATGGTGCTGGTGAAGATGTTGATGGAGATTGCCCCCTTCTAGATGAGAGGATCGTTGGTGATGACGTTGGTGATGATTTCCCCCTCCCGGAGGGAAGTGTCCCCGGTAGAACAGCTCCGCCAGAGCCCTAGATTGATTCCGCCAAGGTTCCGCCTCGTGGCGGCGGAGTTTCGTCCCGTAAGCTTGCCCACGATTTTTCCAGGGTAAAAGTGATGATATAGCAGAAGATGGACGGAAGCCCACCTGGGGCCCAGGAGATAGAGGCGCGCACAGCAGGGGGCGCCCCTCTCTCTGGACAGGTGTGGCCCCTGGCCTATTTCTTTTGCTCATAATTTCTTATAAATTCCAAAAAGTTTTTTCGTGGAGTTTCAGGACTTATGGAGATGTGCAGAATAGGTTTCCAACGTGTGCTCCTTTTCCAGCCAGAATTTCCATTGCAAGCATCCCCCTCTTCATGGTAAACCTTGTAAAATAAGGAGAATAGCCATAAGTATTGAGATATAATGTGTAATAGCAGCCCATAATGCAATAAATATTGATATAAAAGCATGATGCAAAATGGACGTATCAACTCCCCCAAGCTTAGACCTCGCTTGTCCTCAAGCGGAAGCCGAAATCGAAAAATATGTCCACATGTTTAGAGATAGAGGTGTCGACAAAAATAAAATACGGACATGAGGGCATCATGATCATTCTAATAACAGCAACATATATGGATTTTGTCATATGATTTCCTATGCTCAAGTAATAAGCAATTCACAATATCAAGTATGGTTCAAAAACTTCATTGGGAACTAACAAACTATAATCTCAGTGATTGAAGCAATTGCAATTTATCGTAATATCGGAAAGAGTCAATAATAGAGCTTTTCAACAAGCTCACATACTCAACTATCTCGTAGTCCCTTATAATTATTAACACTCACGCAATACTTGTGGTTATAGAGTTTCAGCGGACATTTGAGAAAGATAGGGGCTTATTGTATTGCCTCCCAACATATTCACCTTTAGGTGATGTCAACAATAATAGCCTATGCCAACTTACATCCAATTCGATATATGTATCATGATCTTTCAAACATGAGGAGCTTGCCAAAGGATAAAAATAAAAAGGGAAAGGTGAGCATCACCTTGACTCAAGCATAAATTCAAACATAAAGTAAAAGATAGGCCCTTCGCAGAGGGAAGCAGAGGTTGTCATGCGCGTTTAGGTTTGATGCATAAAATCTTAGTGCAAAAGAACGTCACTTTATATTGCCCCTTGTATGTGGACCTTTATTATGCAGTCCGTCGCTTTTATTACTTCCACAACAAGTTCGTACAAAGCTTATTTTCTCTGCACTAATAAGTCATACATATTTAGAGAGCAATTTTTATTGCTTGCACCGATGACAACTTACTTGAAGGATCTTATTCAATCCATAGGTAGGTATGGTGGACTCTCATGGCAAAACTGGGTTTAAGGATATTTGGAAGCACAAGTAGTATCTCTACTTGGTGCAAGGAATTTGGCTAGCATGAGGAGGAAAGGCAAGCTCAACATGTTTGGAAGGTCAATGGAAATATACTTTAATTGAGATGTCGGAAAACATAAACCATTACGTTGTCTTCCTTGTCCAACGTCAACTCTTTTAGCATGTCATACTTAATGAGTGCTTCACAATCATAAAAGATGTCCAAGATAATATATTTATATGTGAACCCTCTTTCCTTATCACTTCCTATTAATTGCAACAATGACCAAGGCTACGTTCATCAACTCTCAACAATTTTTATGCCTCATACTTTCTATATGTGAAGTTATCACTATCCATAAGATCAATATGAACTCTTTTATTCTTTCTACTTTCTCAAGATCATAGCATCATAGCAAAGCCCTTGACTCAACACTAATCTTTATTATAGATAGCACACGGACTCGCTTACATCAAGAGATCACAAAGCAAAGCTCAAAACTACTTGATATCAAAACTTCAATCTACTAGATTAAGATACTACTAAAAGGATCGAACTAAATAAAGCGGTAAAGATAGGAGTGTGATGGTGATACGATACCGGGGCACCTCCCCCAAGCTTGGCAGTTGCCAAGGGGAGTGCCCATACCCATGTGATTATTTCTTCGGAGGTGATGGAGGTGATGATGATGACGGTGGATAATCGCACATCAAGCGTAATAGCTCCTCCAACTTGCGAATAATGCCCTTGAGCCCAGCAATATGATCCTTCAACAAAATATTCTCCTGTGTGAGATACTTATTCTGTATGTGGGCTAACTCAATCATCTTGAAAGCTTCAATCTCTGTTGGAGTAAAAAGGTTAGGTAAAGGTTGAGGGATGTCTTCTTCTTTCACCACCGAAGCTTGAACCTCCATGGCCTTTTTGATCCCTTCATCCTTGTTAGTCTCCTCCGGTTCTTCTCTTTTCAACTCTATCTTCAATAGCCAGGCATCCTTGTCTTCGTTGTCGGAGGGGGGATAAGTCATGGTGCTCTAAATCTGAAACAGAAACAGCTCGAAACGAAAACAGAGGATATTTGCGTGATACGGTGGTCAAAACCTTCGGGAGTATATATAATGAATTTTTACCGACCAAAATACGTAACATACAAGAAAACGGAGTCCGGGAGGCACACAAGGTGCCCACGAGACAGGGGGCGCGCCCTACAGGGGGGGGGCGCCCTCCTCTCTCGTGGGAGCCTCGTGTCCCTTTCGGACTACTTCTTTCTTCCTAAAATTCTCAAATAATCCAAAACTGATAAAAATTGCCATTAGAGTTGTTTTGGAGTCGGTTTACTTACCGTACCACGTATCTATGCCTTTTCGGAGTCTGGAACATTCTGGAAAGTGTCTCTTATGTATTCCTCAGGGGTTATGGTCTCAATAATATTAGTTTCCACATTAATAGGATTACCTGAAATATAATGTTTAATTCTTTGACCGTTTACCACCCTCGGATTTGTGCCTTGGAACTTGTTGATTTTTATAGCACCAGAACGATAGACCTCTTCGATAACGTAGGGACCTTCCCATTTTGAGAGAAGTTTTCCTGCAAAAAATCTTAAACGAGAGTTGAATAATAACACATAATCTCCTACGTTAAACTCACACTTTTGTATCCTCTTATCATGCCAGCGTTTGACTTTTCTTTGAAAAGCTTGGCATTCTCATATGCTTGGGTTCTCCATTCATCAAGTGAGCTAATATCAAACAACCTCTTCTCACGGCAAGTTTGAAGTCATAATTGAGCTCTTTAATAGCCCAATATGCTTTATGTTCAAGTTCAAGAGGTAAATGACATGCTTTTCCATAAACCATCTTATATGGAGACATACCCATAGGATTTTTGTATGCAGTTCTATAGGCCCATAATGCATCATCAAGTTTTTTGGACCAATTCTTTCTAGATCTATTCACAGTCTTTTGCAAAATTAATTTGAGCTCTCTATTGCTCAATTCTACTTGACCACTAGACTGCGGGTGGTAAGGAGATGCGATTCTATGATTGGCATCATACTTAGCCAGCATCTTACGAAAACACCGTGAATAAAGTGTGAACCACCATCAGTCATAAGATATCTAGGGACTCCAAACCTCGGAAAAATAACTTCTTTAAGCATTTTAATAGAAGTGTTATGATCAGCACTACTAGTTGGAATAGCTTCTACCCACTTAGTAACGTAATCAACAGCAACCAAAATATGTGTATAACCATTGGAGGCAGGAAAAGGTCCCATATAATCAAAGCCGCAAACATCAAACGGTTCAATAACAAGGGAATAATTCATAGGCATTTCTTGACGTCTACTAATGTTACCTAATCTTTGACATTCATCACAAGATAAGACAAACTTACGAGCATCTTTGAAAAGAGTAGGCCAATAAAAACCAGATTGTAGTACCTTGTGTGCAGTTCTATCTCCAGCGTGGTGTCCTCCATAAGATTCAGAGTGACACTTGCGTAGGATTTGTTCCTGTTCATGCTCAGGCACACAACGTCTAATAATACCATCTACTCCTTCTTTATAAAGGTGTGGATCATCCCAGAAGTAATGTCTTAAATCATAAAAGAACTTTTTCTTTTGCTGGTATGTGAAACTAGGCGGTATATATTTAGCAACAATGTAATTAGCATAATCAGCATACCAAGGAGCAGTACAAGAAGCATTGACAACCGCTAATTGTTCATCAGGAAAACTATCCATAAATAGGCAGTGGGTCATCAAGAACATTCTCTAACCTAGACAAGTTATGCGCAGCGGGTTCTCAGCTCCCTTTCTATCAATAATATGCAAATCAAATTCTTGGAGCAAGAGGACCCATCTAATGAGTCTAGGCTTAGCATCTTTCTTTTCCATAAGATATTTAATAGCAGCATGATCAGTATGAATAGTAACTTTGGAATCAACAATATAAGGTCTAAACTTATCACATGCGAACACAACTGCTAAGAACTATTTTTTAGTAGTAGCATAATTCTCTGGGGCAGTATCAAGAGTCTTACTAGCATACTGGATAACATTCAATTTCTTATCGACTCTTTGCCCTAAAACAACACCTACAACATAATCACTAGCATCGCACATAATTTCAAAAGGTAAATTCCAATCAGGTGGCTGAACAATAGGTGCAGTGATCAAGGCTTTCTTAAATGTTTCAAATGCTTCCAAACAATCATCATCAAAGACAAAAGGAATATCTTTTTGCAATAAATTAGTCAGAGGCCTAGAGATTTTAGAAAAGTCCTTAATGAACCTCCTATAAAAAAAGCCGGCATGACCAAGGAAACTTCTTATACCTTTTATGTCCTTGGGACATGGCATCTTTTCAATGGCATCAACTTGGCTTTATCAACTTCAATACCTCTCTCGGAGATCTTGTGCCCCAAGACAATGCCTTCATTAACCATAAAGTGACACTTTTCCCAATTCAGGACGAGACTAGTGTCTTTGCATCTCTGCAAAACTCGATCAAGGTTGCTCAAACAATCATCAAAAGAGGATCCATAGACGGAGAAGTCATCCATGAATACCTCACAAATCTTTTCACAAAAATCTGAGAATATAGCCATCATGCATCTTTGAAAGGTAGCAGGTGCATTACATAAACCAAAAGGCATACGTCTATAAGCAAAAGTACCAAAAGGGCAGGTAAAAGTAGTTTTAGATTGATCCTTTGCTGACACAGGTATTTGAGAGAAGCCAGAATAACCATCTAGAAAGCAAAAATGTGTGTGTTTGGATAGCCTTTCTAGCATTTGATCAATAAAAGGTAAAGGGTAATGATCTTTCTTAGTAGCTTTATTTAACTTACGAAAATCAATTACCATCCTATAACCTATAATAATTCTTTGCGAGATCAAGTCATCTTTATCATTAGGAACAATGGTAATACCTCCCTTTTTGGGGACACAACGGACAGGGCTTACCCATTCACTATCAGCAACGGGATAAATAATACCTGCCTCAAGGAGTTTTAGAATCTCCTTTCTTACCACTTCCTTCATTTTGGGATTTAATCGTCTTTGAGGATCTCTAACGGGTTTGGCATCTTTCTCCACTGAAATTTTGTGTTGACATAATGTGGGACTGATGCCCTTAAGATCATACAGAGTATATCCAATAGCAGCTCGGTGCTTCTTCAGAGTTTTCAATAATCTTTCTTCTTCTTTCTCTGAAAGTTTAGCACTAATAATAACAGGATATATTTCTTTTTCATCAAGATAAGCATACTTAAGATTATCAGGTAAAGGTTTGAGTTCAAACATGGGATCTCCCTTGGGTGGAGGGGGATCCCCAAGAATTTCAACGGGAAGGTTATGTTTCAGCACAGTTTCTTGTTTAAGGAACACTTCATCTATTTCTTCCCTTTCCTTCAAAAACATGTCGTTTTCATGGTCTAACAAATAATGTTCTAACAGATCAGTTGGAGGAACAACAATAGAAGCAAGACCAATAATCTCATCTTTACTAGGTGGTTCCCTTTCACGAGGTTGTCTACTAAACTTAGCAAAATTGAAATCATGAGACATACCGTCTATGCCAACAGTGACAATGTTCTTTTCACAATTAATCTTAGCACTAGCAGTATGCAAGAAGGGTCTACCAAAAATAATGGGACAAAAATCATCTTGTGGGGAAGCGAGTACAAGAAAATCAGCAGGGTATTTAATCTTCCCACACAAGACTTCAACATCTCTAATAATCCCAATAGGTTTAATGGTGTCCCTATTAGCAAGCTTAATAGTAACATCAATGTCTTCCAATTCAACAGGTGCAATATCGTGCATAATTTCTTTATATAGATCATAAGGTATCGCACTAGCACTAGCACCCATATCACATAAGCCATGATAGAAATGATCTCCTATTTTAACAGAAATAACAGGCATGCCTACAACAGGTCTACGTGTCTTAGTATCGGGTCTAGCAATATTAGCGGTTTCACCCACGAAAGAGATAACATGCCCATCTAAGTCCTCGTCCAAGAGATCTTTAATCATAGCAATACCAGGTTCAACATTAATTTGCTCAGGAGGTGTATAGGTCCTAGTATTACTCTTACGAACAACAGCCGAAGCTTTAATATGATCTTTTATCCTAACGGGAAAAGGAGGTTTTTCGACATAAGCAGTAGGAATAATAGGATCACTATATGTAATGGTCTTTTCTTCGACTGTAATAGGTGCTACTACTTTCACTTCAAGAGGAGGATTATATTTAAACCACTTATCTTTAGGGAGATCGACGTGAGTAGCAAAAGATTCACAAAAAGTAGCTACTATCTCAGAGTCAAGTCCATACTTAGCGCTAAATCCACGAAAAGCATTTGTATCCATAAAAGATTTAACACAATCGAACTTAGGTGTCATACCTGACTCCTTACCATCGTCGGAACCCCATTCTTCAGAGTTGCGTTTAATTCTTTCCAATAAATCCCATTTGAAATCAATAGTCTTCAACATATAAGAACCAGCACAGGAAGTATCGAGCAGGTTGCGATTATTAAGAGAAAGCCGAGCATAAAAATTCTGAATAATCATTTCCCGAGAGAGCTCATGATTGGGGCATGAATATAACATTGACTTAAGCCTCCCCCAAGCTTGAGCGATGCTTTCTCCTTCGCGAGGCCAGAAATTATATATGTAATTACGATCACGATGAACAAGATGCATAGAAATTATATATGTAATTCCAACTTCAATCGCTTATAATTCCAAGATCCCGTATCATCACATAGCCTATGCCATGTCAATGCATCTCCCTTCAAAGATAAAGGGAAGACCTTCCTTTTAAGAACATCATCGGGAATACCTGCAAGCTTAAATAATCCACAAACTTCATCCACAAAGATAAGGTGTAAATCGGGATGCAATGTTCCGTCTCCTGCAAAAGGATTAGCTAGCAGTTTTTCTATCATACCGGAAGGAATCTCAAAGTGAATATTTTCATAAGGTTAAGTAGGTTGAGGAGCATCTCTTTGATCTTCTGGTTGGGGTGAAGATACCCCAAACAAGCCCCTCAAAGGATAAGTTTCCATAGTGACAAGTGACAGAAAATTTCAGCACACTATATAAATGTTTCCTTACCAAGTTCCACTCACCAAAAGCGCTACACTCCCCGGCAACGGCGCCAGAAAAGAGTCTTGATGACCCACAAGTATAGGGGATCTATTGTAGTCTTTTCGATAAGTAAGAGTGTCGAACCCAACGAGGAGCAGAAGGAAATGATAAGCGGTTTTCAGTAAGGTTTTCTCCGCAAGCACTGAAATAGTAGGTGATAGATAGTTTTGTGATAAGATAAATAGTAATGAGCAAAAAGTAAATAAAATAAATAACGTGCAGCAAGGTGGCCCAATCCTTTATGTAGCAAAGGATAAGCCTGGACAAATTCTAATAATGAAGAAAGAGCTCCCGAGGACACATTGGGAATTATCATCAAGCTAGTTTTCATCACGTTCATATGATTTGCGTTCGGTACTATAATTTGATATGTGGGTGGACCGACATTTGGGTATTGTCCTAACTTGGACAGGCATCCCACTTATGATTAACCCCTATTGCAAGCATCCGCAACTACAAAAAGGAGTATTGAGGTAAACCTAACCACAACATTAAACATATGGGTCCAAATCAGCCCCTAACAAAGCAACGCATAAACTAGGGTTTAAGCTTCTGTCACTCTAGCAACCCATCATCTACTTATTAATTCCCTATGCCTTCCTCTAGGCCCAAATAATGGTGAAGTGTTATGTAGTCGATGTTCACATAACACCACTAGAGGAAAGACAACATACATCTCATCAAAATATCGAACGAATACCAAATTCACATGACTACTAATAGCAAGACTTCACCCATGTCCTCAAGAACAAACGTAACTACTCACAAATCATATTCATGTTCATAATCAGAGGAGTAATAATATGCATAAAGGATCTGAACATATGATCTTCCACCAAGTAAACCAACTAGCATCAACTACAAGGAGTAATCAACACTACTAGCAACCCACAGGTACCAATTTGTGGTTTTGATACAAGATTGGATACAAGAGATGAACTAGGGTTTTGAGAGGAGATGGTGCTGGTGAAGATGTTGATGGAGATTGACCCCTCTCGATGAGAGGATCGTTGGTGATAGCGTTGGTGATGATTTCCCCTCCGGGAAGTGTCCCAGCAGAACAGCTCGCCAGAGCCCTAGATTGATTCCGCCAAGGTTCCGCCTCGTGGCGGCGGAGTTTCGTCCGTAAGCTTGCCCCGATTTTTCCAGGTAAAAGTGATGATATAGCAGAAGATGGACGCCGGAAGCCCACGAGGGGCCCGGAGATAGGGGCCCTATCTCTGGACAGGTGTGGGCCCCCTGGCCTATTTCTTTTGCTCATAATTTCTTATAAATTCCAAAAAGTTGTTTCGTGGAGTTTCAGGACTTTTGGAGATGTGCGAATAGGTTTCAACGTTTGCTCCTTTTCGGCCGAGAATTCCATTCTTGGCATCCCCCTCTTCATGGTGAACCTTGTAAAATAAGGGAGAATAGCCATAAGTATTCAGATATAATGTGTAATAGCAGCCCATAATGCAATAAATATTGATATAAAAGCATGATGCAAAATGGACGTATCACCCACCGGCTTCCCGCGACGGGGCAGGTCATCCCCACCCCGGAGCCCCATGAGAGGGTGGTATTCATCCCCCACTTTGTTCGCGGACTGGGATTCCCTCTCCACCCATTCGTCTGCGGACTCATGTTCTACTACGGGGTTGATTTCCACGATCTGGCCCCCAGCTCCTTCCTCAACATCTCGGCATTCATTATCGTGTGCGAGGCCTTCCTCCGCATCCCACCACACTTCAGATTGTGGCTAAAGATCTTCAATGTGAAGCCGAAGGTGGTGGGTGGCCAACACGTAGAGTGCGGAGGTGCCATGGTGAGCAAGATGCCCAACATCACATGGCCCAAAGGTACCTTCGTGGAGACCGTCAAAGGGTGGCAACAGAAGTGGTTCTATGTCACTGAGCCTCGCAACGCCACCTGGGCCGCGGCTCCCGAATTCCAGTCCGGAGCCCCGATGCGGCTCACCTCCTGGCTAGAGAAGGGCCTGGACTGGTCTTCGTCGGACGAGCTGACAACTCTTCAGACGCGCATTAGAAGCATGGTCGACAAGAACATCAAGCTCGTCAATGTGATCCAGGTGATGCTAGTTCGCCGGATCCTTCCATGCCAAAGCCGGACTTGCCATCTGTGGGAGTTCGATCTGGCCGAGCACCAGACCTTGCAACGGTTCTTCGGAACTATGCACGAAGACATCTGGAAGGTGCTCTTTAAGGCCAACGAGACGTGGCCGAAGACGATCGAGGACCGTGGGCATGACCTGGCCCATCCCGCCAGTCCGGTAAGTCTTTCGTGTTTCAAGGTGTATCCTTTACTTGCTTACTCAATGAAGTTGCCTAAGCCTCCCTATTTGTTTTTCAGGGCTGGACAAAGATGGCGGAGCGGATTCAGTGTCCGGCTCCGCTGCCCGAGTTACCAGCCATCCCGCTTCTGATGAAGATGCTAGTTCCGGCGCCCTACCAGGCGCCGGAGAAGAAGGCCAAGAAAAAGGCCAAGGACACCAGAAGTGGCCTCCGCCGCAAGGGCGCTTCGGACGTGACGTCCGAAGACGCCGAGACTCACTCCTTCGCCGCCGAGGACGACGAGGAGGAGGAGGAAAGTTATACGTCTCCAACGTATCTATAATTTTTTTATTGCTCCATGCTATATTATCTACTGTTTTGGACCATATTGGGCTTTATTATCCACTTTTATTTTATTTTTGGGACTAACCTATTAACCGGAGGCCCAACCCAGAATTGTTGTTTTTTTGCCTATTTCAGTGTTTCGAAGAAACGGAATATCAAACGGAGTCCAAACGGAATGAAACCTTCGGGAACGTGATTTTCTCACTGAATGTGATCCAGGAGACTTGGACCCTCCGTCAAGAAAAAAAGGAGGTGGCCACGAGGATGGAGCCCCCCCCTAGGGCGTGCCCCCTACCTTGTGGGCCCCCCTTTGCTCCACCGATGTACTCCTTCCTCCTATATATACCTACGTACCCCAAACGATCAGACATGGAGCCAAAAACCTAATTCCACCTCCGCAACCTTCTGTATCCACGAGATCCCATCTTGCGGCCTGTTCTGGAGCTCCGCCGGAAGGGGATCCACCACGGAGGGCTTCTACATCATCACCATAGCCTCTCCGATGAAGTGTGAGTAGTTTACCTCAGACCTTCGGGTCCATAGTTAGTAGCTAGATGGCTTCTTCCCTCTTTTTGGTTCTCAATACAATGTTCTCCCCCTCTCTCGTGGAGATCTATTCGATGTAATCTTCTTTTTGCGGTGTGTTTGTTGAGACTGATGAATTGTGGGTTTATGATCAAGATTATCCATGAACAATATTTGAATCTTCTCTGAATTCTTTTATGTATGATTGGTTATCTTTGCAAGTCTCTTCGAATTATCAGTTTGGTTTGGCCTACTAGATTGGTTTTTCTTGCAATGGGAGAAGTGCTTAGCTTTGGGTTCAATTTTGCGGTGTCCTTTCCCAAATGATGAGGGGCAGCAAGGCACGATTGTATTGTTGCCATCGAGGATAACAAGATGGGTTTTTATCATATTGCATGAATTTATCCTCTACATCATGTCATCTTGCTTAAGGTGTTACTCTGTTTTCTTGAACTTAATACTCTAGATGCATCTTTGGATAGTGGTCGATGAGTGGAGTAATAGTAGTAGATGCAGCAGTGAGTCGGTCTACTTGTCTCGGACGTGATGCCTATATACATGATCATACCTAGATATTCTCATAACTATGCTCAATTCTGTCAATTGCTCAACAGTAATTCGTTCACCCACCGTAGAATACTTATGCTCTTGAGAGAAGCCACTAGTGAAATCTATGGCCCCCGGGTCTATTCTCATCATGTCAATCTTCATCACTTTATTTATTTGTTTTGCTTTTACTTTTTTACTTTGCATCTTTATACCAAAAATACCAAAAATATTATCTCTACCAGATCTCACTCTCGTAAGTGACCGTGAAGGGATTGACAACCCCTAATTGCGTTGGTTGCGTGGAGCTATTTGTTTTGTGTAGGTACGAGGGACTCACGCGTAGCCTCCTACTGGATTGATACCTTGGTTCTAAAAAACTGAGGGAAATACTTACTGTACTCTACTACATCACCCTTTCCTCTTCAAGGAAATCCAACGCAGTGCTCAAGAGGTAGAAGAAAGCAACTCTCCCCCTGTGGGGGGAAGGAAGAAAAGTGCGGCATCCACACATCTGGAGGCAAAGGCGTCCAAGAAGGGGAAGGTCTCACTCGCGGATAACTCCGCGTGGTACATCGATAGCAGCTCGGAGTGGCGCCCCTGAGATAAGCCCCTGGCGGAATCGTGAGTACTCAAAGGCCCTAACACATTCATATATCCAGCCTCTTTACTTCGTAGTTTTAACATGTTGAATCATGCACTTGTAGTCCGGCTTGTCCCGACCTCGAGCGATCCTCATCTTCGGGGAATTCGCTCGACCCTAAGGTGATGAACAGCGGGTCCCTTCCAGCTGCCTCCTCTCCCAAGGCCATGGATAACACCGAGGTGTTGTCCCAAAGGATCCCAGGCCAGGGAGAGACTCAGGAGGCCGTCAGGGCGTCACCAGAGGGTGAAACCTGGGCAGCCGGACACATGGGGGAGCAAATCCCCATGGAGACTGATGATGGGGGCCATATCCAATTCGGTCCCGAAAGGCGAATACGGTCCAAGACCTATACGGCTCGAATTGACAAGCAGCCTCCTTTGAAAGAAGGAGATGCGCCAATTCCACCGGTGACCTATGTCTATCCAGAGGCACCGGATACTCTACTGGAAGCACTGCGAAGCGCTTCCGTTGTTAAGGAACACCGTACCCTCATGGGTACGGTGATTGAGAGGATTCAGTCTGCGAAGAGCAGACTGACCAAAGCCTGCACAAGCCTTCTAACAGGCTTTGGGGTATGAAACACAATTTATGCAAAAAGGAATGTCATAGTATAGACAGTAGCCCCTGAGACACTATTCGGTGTTAGAAAAGAAAAGTTGGACAGAGGATTAAACAATTTTCACAGGAGACTAACCATATGTGTCTATGTGAATAAGCAGCGCTTTTCTTGGCTGCAACCTCTCATCTTCTGAGGTTTCTGAACTAAAGCAGAGTCTGGAGCGGACCGTGGAAGAGCTCGGCCGTGTGAAAAAGCAACTGGAGGACCATCGAGGTATGCGATGACCTTGTGTAGATTCAGAAAGGATGAATGATTTGGTTTGACCATAATGCCATGATATTTTGTAGGAGCGGCGACCGAGGTGGAGACCCTCAAGAAGGCGCTGGTTGAGGCCGAGGAGAGAGCGGCAAAGGAACAAGCCGCCCGTGAAAAGCATGAGGCCAGGGTCAGCTAGGTCCAGCAGGAGCTCCAGGACGCCGTGAAGAAATGTGAGTCCTTGGAGCGCAACATTGCGGATCAAGAGTCTGAACTCGCCAAGGCCCGCCAAAGCGCACAAAATGCCCGGGTCGAAGCCCAGGACGCCCTCCAGGAAATCCAGGAGGCCAAGAAAATCGCGGCGGGTAAGGCTTTTATTATGCAAAGCAAGTATGTGAAGAAAAGTTACTTCTTACTGACCCGGATTTGGAGTTCTCCAGGGGCGTTTGCGGATCTACTGCGTAGTGTTTCTGACGCTGCGGAATTCTTCCGAGCCAAAGAGGGGAGCTCAACGGAGAAGTTGTTCTGGTCGCAATACCTTCCGCCAGAGCATCCGGTGCCCTTTAGCGATCAGCTGAAACAGCTGACGAAACTGCATAGGGTGGCCGAACTGGCCATGAAGGATTTTATAATCCGTTTGTGGCCTGCCGAAGCCATACCCAGCAGCTACTTCAGGCGCATGAAGCGGCTGGTCAATGCCTGCCCTCGGCTTGATGCCATCAAGCGGTCGGTCTACATCGAAGGTGCGCGGATGGCCTTCGCCCGTGTCAAGATACAGTGGGCGAAGGTGGACGCCATTAAGCTCGCGACCGAGGGACCGTCCGCTGGCAAGGAGCACCGCACGCCGGAGCGGTATTTTGACGATGTCTTCAAGGGATCCCGCATTGTAGAGGGCCAGTGTTCAAAAGACATTATCTTTGAATGAATACATTCATGTTATCTTTTCTTGTATGATGAAACAAAGCTGTTATGTAATATAATGCTTGTTTATTATTTGAAATTTTACCTCCTGTGCGGCCGTTTTTATTAAATCAGAGAGTTGGCCAGTCGTCAGCTTCAGCCCCCACGTAGGTAGTACAGAGGTGTTCGGGATGGAATCTAAGCACTCTTGATCCAAGAATTTTGTCCTTGAAGGAGGTGTTTAGTGCGACGAACTAGGCAATCGGACTATGTGGCTTTATCACCTCACTTAGCCATAGGAGTTTGACAATAAAAATGTAGGTGCTGCCCATAGTTAGCATTTAATCCACACAAGGGTGATGTAAACACCTGATCGGATAGACACCGATTCGTCGCATAATGCGGAAAAAATCTCAAAAGATCTGTAACCTTCGAACAGCTGACCGGCTCACGCCGCATCATGACAGTCAGTTTTCGTCTTTCTATACTGAGGTGCTCATCCGGATAAACCAGGACACAATTGCAGTTGTTCTCCCTTTACTACCCTAGCCGATATAGCCAAATGTAAGGTAGTAAGCACAGGAGCCGGGCAACCCAACTATTGACCAAAGACATGATTCAGAGCCGATGCATATTGTCGGCATTCTGGGAACGGGGGTACCCAGACTTGCCCGCCTGCGGCCTGCGGCGTGGCTCAAGGGGTGGCCCAGTACGGCCCATCTTCGTCGGACAAGCTCAAGACCTCGCGAGGGCCAAGCCATGAGGCGGACAACAGAAGCTTCCTCGAGCACGGCCTCGTCAGCTGGCTCGCGAGGAGGCGGAGAGATCAAGGCGGGTACCTCACGAGGTGCCCATGACGCAAGCCATGGCGACCAAAGGCGCCCGGTGGGCGCCACTCGCGCAGATGTCCTCATTTCCTCTTTGGTGCAAAGGAGGCAAGCGCGGCGTAGAGCATCAAGCAAAGGCAACTATCGGTGCAATGAGACCAAGACCAACACAACGGCAGGAAGGAGGTCATCGTGGAGCCCAAGCCGGCGTCATCATAAGAGCCTTTGGCAGGCGAGGACCAACTTTAGTCAGGATAAGTGTACTAGATGTTCCCCTTCAAAATGGTCAATTGTTGGCGCCCTTCCCGCTCAATATTTGGGAAGAGGCCCAGGGCCTCTGCCTATAAATAGGACTAGCCACCCACAGGGTAGAGGCAATCTGGAATAGAGCTAGAGATCAATCTCGAATCCAGAGAGAGAGAAGTGACCGAACTCCCCCTATCAGTTTGTCGCACCAACCAAGAACAGACCCTCACGAGGCTGTTCTTCCTTGTACTGTTCATCATCAGCCTCTGAGGCAATCCACCACACCACACACTGGAGTAGGGTATTACACCACAATGGTGGCCAGAACCAGTATAAACCTTGTGTTGCTCTTTGTGTAGTTTGGATCCTTGCGAGACGATGAGGTGTAGGTAGGTTGGAGGTGAGATCTCCGCGTGCAGCCTAGAGTTCGAACCTAAAGGGTCTGCCGGAACCCGAAATCCGACATTTGGCGTGCCAGGTAGGGGTGCACTGGAGCTTTCCCCTCCACCGACCCGCTCTCCACCAACATCGCGATTCACCCTATGATGATCAGCGTGCCGCCCGCTCCGGTCGCCAAGACGGCGCGAGGGCGAGGCTCGAGCCTTGGCCCCACCTGCGACAGTGCGATGGCGAACAGGTTCAAGCCGGAGACGCCACCGCGCTACAACGGCACGACTGATCCGCTGGCCTTCCTGCTGGCGTACGAGGGGGCCGTCCTCGAAGCGGGGGGCGACAACAGGGTCATGGCTAACTGGCTTCCCATGGCCCTCACCGGCGCCCCGCGCATGTGGCTGCTCCACCTGCCGGCGGCTTCCGTGACCTCTTGGGAGGAGCTGCGCGACCTCTTCCTCGCCCAGCACGCTGCACCGGCGTCCCTGGTCGTCGCAGCTCTCCTGGGCGGCTCGCAGGTGCCACCTTCAGGCCACCACATCAAGCCGTTCGTCCGCCAGATCGGCGCTGCCTCCGCGTAGTGCGGGGCTCCTCCGGGTCGGTCGGCGCCCAAGGCCGATCTGACCTTCAGCTCGGAGGATCACCCCTCCAACTCAGCCTGCTCGGGCGCGCTCCCAATGCTGTGCACCCCCACCATCTGCCAGGCGGCCATCACCAGGACTCTCATTGACGGCGGTGCAGGCCTCAGCGTGCTCTCTGTTGAAGCCTTCAGCCTCCTCCACATACCGCCGGAGCGGCTTCAGCCCAGCAGGCCCTTCTTGGGCGTCGGGGCGGTTCCTTTGCTCCTCGTGGCAGATCCGTCTTCCGGTGACCTTCGGCACCTACGACAACTTCCGCACGGAGCTAATCGACTTCGACATCGCCCCCATCGGCCTCCCATACAAAGCCATCCTCGGACCAAGCACTAGCCTGATTCATGGCCGCGACTCACCCAGTGTACAACCTCATGAAGATGCCCGGGAGCAGCGGCGTCCTCACCGTATCCGGAGACACCAGGTGCTCAAGCTCGTCTTCAAGACTGCGGCGACGGCACAGCCCGCCGACTCAGACGCCCCTGAGCCCAAGGGGGCTGCGCCGGCCAAGAAGAAGAAGCTTTTCACCCAAGACAGGGCAGAAACCAAGCAGATACTGGTCGACGTGGACGGATCCACTAACGCCACCTTCACCATAGGCGCCAACCTCGAGCCCGAGCCGGAGGAGGCCCTGGTCAAGTTCCTACGCGCGAACAAGAAGGTGTTCGCATGGGAACCTGATCAGCTGGCAGGGGTCCCAAAAGGCGTAATCGAGCACCACCTCAATGTGTGCCCCAACGTGCGCCCCGTGAAGCAGAAAGCGAGACGGCAGTCCACTGAGAAGGAGGCTTTCATCGTCCAAGAGACCCGCAAGCTAGAGGCGGCAGGGGTCATTCGCGAGGTCCGATACCCAGATTGGTTGGCTAACCCGGTTGTCGTGCCAAAGAAAGGGGGGAAGGAACGCATGTGTGTCGACTTCACCAACCTAAATAAAGCCTGCCCGCAGGATCCATTCCCGCTCCCTCGCATCGATTAGATCGTTGACTCCACTGCCGAGTGCGACCTGTTATGTTTCCTGGATGCCTTCTCCGGCTATCACCAGATCAAGATGGCGGTAGAAGACGTGGAAAAACGGCTTTCCTGACCCCGTGTGGAGTGTACTGCTACACATGCATGCCGTTCGGGCTGCGCAACGCAGGAGCGACCTTTGAGCGGCTGATGCACATCACCTTGGGTCCGCAGCTCGGGAGGAATGTTGAGGCTTACGTCGATGACATTGTGGTGAAGTCTCGGGAGGCCAGAACCCTGATACAAGATCTGGAGGAAACCTTCGCGAGCCTCAACACAGTGGACCTGCGGCTCAACCTGGAGAAGTGTGTGTGTGGGGTCCCCTCGGGCAAGCTCTTGGGCTTCCTCGTGTCCCACCGGGGCATCGAGGCTAACCCAGAAAAGGTCAAAGCATCGAGGACATGAGCCCGCCAAGACCCTCAGAGAGACGAGAAGCTCTTTGGGCGTGACCGCACTAGGACGCTTCATCTCCAAGTTGGGGAACGAGCACTACCCTTCTTCAAGCTGATGACGAAAAAGGGCCCCTTTGAATGGACTGAAGAGGCCGACAAGGCGTTCCAAGATCTCAAAAGGTACTTAACCAGCCCTCCGGTAATGGTGGCTCCACGCCCTCAAGAGCCCCTGGTGCTCTACCTTGCAGCCACTCCCTACTCTGCAACAAGCAGCCTGGTGGCGGTTAGGGAGGCGTTGGACCAAAGCATGGCAGCTGCCAGGTCAAGGCGAAGCAGGATCAAGGGGCCTCACGGGGACCACTACCATAGCCGAGAAGGATCAGCCGCCGCAGGAAGCGCAAGCGAAGAGACCCCTCCCCTGGCGACCAGCCACCGGGGCTCCATCATCTCGGAGGCGCCACGGCCTCCGGAGGACGCCAAGAGCACCAAAGACTCCCAACCTCGTCGAACACCCTATGTACCCGTCAAGACAAGTGTTGCGGGACGCGAGGCGCTGATACCCCATGCCCCGTAAACTCCTCCTCGCGTTATTGGTGGCCTCGCAAGCAGCGGCACTATTTTCGTGGCCATCCCATTAAGGTTGTCTCAGCATACCCCTTGGAAAGGGTGCTCAGAGACCCCAACTCTTTGGAAGAGTTGAGTGGAACATCGAGCTGCAAGGCGTTTCAACTAGAATTCAGCACCACCAGAGTCATCAAGGGGGCAACGCTAGTGGACTTCATGGCGGAATGGGCGGAGGTGCCGGGCGTCAAGGCTGATGAGGATCGATCCCTCTCCCCGGGAAGCGAGGCACCGGATGGTTGGGTCATGAACTTTGATGGGGCATTCTCTAGACACGGCGAGGGGCTGGCGTAGTGCCATTAAGGTTGTCTCAGCGTACCCCTTGGAAAGGGTGCTCAGGAGACCCCAACTCGGCTGGAAGAGTCACTGAGTGGAACATCGAGCTGCAAGCGTTTCAACTAGAATTCAGCACCACCAGAGTCATCAAGGGGGCAGCGCTAGCGGACCTCGTGGCGGAAGGGCGGAGGCATCGGGCGTCAAGGCTGATGAGGATCGATCCCTCTCCCCGGGAAGCGAGGCACCGGATGGTTGGGTCATGTACTTCGACGGGGCGTTCTCCAGACACGGCGCGGGGACTGGCGCAGTGCTTATATCTCCCACTCAAGACAAGCTCTACTACGTCGTGCAGCTCTGTTTCCAGAACGGAGAAAAGGTCTCCAACAACATAGCAGAATATGAAGGCCTGATAGCAGGCCTGAAAGCCGCGGTTGCCCTAGGAGTGAAGCGCCTTACCATCAAGGGTGATTCACAACTCCTCGTCAACTTCTCCAACAAAGTATACGAGCCGAGGGATGAGCACATGGAAGCCTACCTCGCGGAGGTCCGCAGGATGGAGAAGCAGTTCTGGGGACTAGAGTTGCAGCATGTGCCTCACGACATCAATCAAGAGGCTGATGACATCGCCAAACGGGCATCCAGGCGGCTACCCCAGGAACCTGGCGTCTTCGAGGAGCGGCTCTTCAAGCCCTCGACAATGCCATCGCTGTCAAGCACGGTGCAGCCTCGGGAAGAGCTCCCCCAGCCACCTGCCTCGGGAGCCCCGGTCTGCGGCCCGGCCTCAGGAGCGCGCCTGCTCCTGACGCTGGAGCCTCAGGAGGGGTGCTGGATCACAGAGCTCCGGAGTTACCTGACGCAAGGGACCTTGCCGGAAAAGGAGGAGGAAGTGGAGCGTGTGGCGCAGCAAGCCACGACGTACTGCATCAGGGATGGAGAGCTCTACCGGAAGCAACCGAATGATGTGTCCCTACATTGCATTTCCAGGGAGCAAGGGAAGGAGCTGCTGGCAGACATACACGATGGAAACTGTGGGCATCATTCGTCATCATGGACCCTCGTTGGCAAGGCGTTCCGCAGCGGGTTCTATTGGACCACTGCGCTCAATGATGCCGTGGAACTGGTGAGGGCTTGCGAGGCCTGCCAATTCCATGCCAAGCAGATCCATGAACCGGCGGGAGGTCGCAAACTATACCCCTCTCGTGGCCATTCGCAGTCTAGGGGCTGGATATCCTGGGCCCGTTCCCTCGGGTGCCGGGAGGCTATCGCTACCTCTACATCGTCGTGGACAAGTTCACCAAGTGGGCTGAAGTGGAAGCCGTCCGCACCATCCCCGCAAGTTCTGCGGTCAAGTTCATCAAGGGCATCGTGATCCGGTTCGGGGTGCCGAACCGCATCATCACCGACAACGGTTCGCAGTTCACCAGTAACCTCTTCAAAACATACTGTGCTAACCTTGGGATGCAGGTATGCTATGCTTGACAGCGCACCCACGGAGCAACGGTCATGCTGAGCGGGCCAACGCAGAAGTCCTGAGGGGCCTCAAAACCAGGACCTTAAAGAAGAAGCTGGAGGCCTGCGGTAGAGGCTGGTACGATGAGCTTCAGTCCGTGTTGTGGTCCATCTGCACGACCGCAACCAAGCCAACTGGCGAGACCCCGTTCTTCCTGGTCTATGGAGCTGAAGCGGTCCTCCCTCACGAGGTCAGACGTTGTTCCGCATGGGTCCTGGCGTTCGACGAGGCGCAGCAGACGCCATGCGGGACGGACCTCGTGGCGGGGAGGAGCATCGTCGAGAAGCGCGCCACGAGCGGCGAGGTACCAACAAGCACTGCGGCGATACGACTGCCGCAACATTCGCCCCAGGACTCTTGAGGTAGGGGACCTCATGCTCAGACGGGTTCTCTCCAGGGAGGGACTGCATAAGCTCTCGCCCATGTGGGAGGTCCCGTTCAAGGTTGTTCATGTTTCCAGGCCCGGCTCCGCGCGCTTGGAGACTCAGGACGGGGTGCCAGTCCAGAACACGTGGAACATCTAGCACCTCCGGAGGTTTTACCCCTAAAAAGGCCCGGTGCCTGTGAAGAAGGTGAATGCCTGTGAAGTTGTTGCGTTTTGGAAAAGGCCCGGTTCCTGTGAAGAAGGCGAACGCTTGTGAAGCTTATCTTTCTGAGAAAGGCCCGGAGCCTGTGAAGAAGCCGAACGCCTGTGAAGCTTATCTTTCTGCGAAAGGCCGGAGCCCGTGAAGAAGTCCAACGCCTGTGAAGTTCGTCTCCCCAAGAAAGGCTTGGAGCCTGTGAAGAAGGCCAATGCCTGTGAAGCTCGCCGCTCGTGACACTCTCACGTAATAATGAGTTGGGGCTGTACACGCCCCGGAGTCTCAGGAGTGCCGTCCTCAGGCCCTGGGATTCCTCCCACGCCCAGTGGCAGCACTTAGCTCCGCGCTGGTGAGAAGACATCAAATACTAGATTAGGTGCCGGACGCGGCTTTTTTCATTTGCTTTCTGTTGTTGGCTTGTTCATTCCCATTTGAAGTTTTATTGAAGTGGTTGCCGTCTTTGGCTTGTGACTCTTTGCCTTCTTCGCTCTCCTACCTCGATTTCTCTCTTGAGTCTCTCAAGGGAACAACGGGCACCTCATGAGTGTTTTCTGCCCCTATTGTTTGAGGCTTCCCTAACTTGGTCCACTCTGGGAGCACCTCCAAATCCGCCCCACGAGCACCGCGACGCGATCACAGGACCTGGGTCGGTCGCCTCCACGACTGAGGCTGGAAGCTACCTCTCCTGGCTAATCTTTGTAGGTCATGAAGCGTTCGACAAGGCCTCGGCCTCGGGAGGCGAAGACCGCGACAGTTCGCCCCCAAGCTAAGTAATTTCTACGAACACGTGTAGGATCTTGAGAAGAGGTGTCTAGAGGGGGGGGTGATTAGACACTAAGTACCAAAGTTCCACTTTTTAACTTCTTTTGGTTTAAATGGAGTTTAGGCACAAGTTTAACTTTTTCAATACATAACAAGCAAGCAAGCATGCAAAGAGTATGTGAGCAGCGGAAAGTAAAGCATGCAACTTGCAAGAAAGTAAAGGGAAGGGTTTGGAGAATTCAAACGCAATTGGAGACACTGATGTTTTTTGTGTGGTTCCGATAGGTGGTGCTATCGTACATCCACGTTGATGGAGACTTCAACCCAAGAAGGGTAACGGTTGCGCGAGTCCACGGAGGGCTCCACCCGCGAAGAGTCCACGAAGAAGCAACCTTGTCTATCCCACCATGGCCGTCTCCCACGAAGGACTTGCCTCACTAGCGGTAGATCTTCACGAAGTAGGCGATCTCCTTGCCCTTACAAACTCCTTGGTTCAACTCCACAATCTTGTCGGAGGCTCCCAAGTGACACCTAGCCAATCTAGGAGACACCACTCTCCAGGAAGTAACAAATGGTGTGTTGATGGTGAACTCCTTGCTCTTGTGCTTCAAATGATAGTCTCCCCAACACTCAACTCTCTCTCATAGGATTTGGATCTGGTGGAAAGAAGATTTGAGTGGAAAGCAACTTGGGGAAGGCTAGAGATCAAGATTCATATGGTTGGAATGGAATATCTTGGCCTCAACACATGAGTAGGTAGTTCTCTCTCATAAATAGGATGCTGGAAGTGTAGGCTCGTTCTGATGGCTCTCTTTACGAATGAAGAGGAGGTGGAGGGGTATATATAGCCTCCACACAAAATCTAACCGTTACACACAATTTACCAAACTCGGTGGGACCGAATCATCAAACTCGGTCAGACCGATTTAGTAAACCTAGTGACCGTTAGGGTTTTCGGTGGGACTGATATGCAACTCGGTAGGACCGATATGGTTAGGGTTACGGCATGACGTAATCTCGGTGAGACCGACACACAAACTCGGTGAGACCGATTTTGGTAATTAGCTAACCGAGAGTTGGTCGGAGTAAACTCGGTGGGACGATTTGCTCTTCGGTGTGACCAAAAGTTACAAAAAGGAAACAGAGAGTTTACATTGTAATCTCGGTAGTACCGATTACACAAACTCGGTGAGACCGATTTTGGTAATGGACATACACAGAGAGATTACAATCCCATCTCAGTGAGACCAGGATCCCTATCGGTGATACCGATTTGCCTAGGGTTTGTTGTAGTGGCTATGACATCTGAAATCGTTGGCGCCGGATAGAAAGAATCGGTAGGGCCGAGTTTGACTTTTGGTTTAAGTCATATGTGTGGAAGTGGGAAAGTAGTTGAGGGTTTTGGAGCATATCACTAAGCACATGAAGCAAGAGGCTCATTAAGCAACACCTCATCCCTCCTTGATAGTATTGGCTTTTCCTATAGACTCAATGTGATCTTGGATCACTAAAATGTAAAATGAAGAGTCTTGAGCTTGATGCTTGAGCCAATCCTTTGTCTTTAGCATCTTGAAAGAGTTCCCACATCCTTTAGTCCATGCCACTCCATTGCTGAACTTATTTGAAACATACTAGATAAAGGTGTTAGTCCAACAAGAGATATGTTGACATTAATTACCAAAACCACCTAGGGAGCACTTGTGTTTCAGCAGGCGTGTAGCACAGAAGCCTAATATAGAAATAGCAGAAACAGTATGATAATTAACAACAATAGTCCAAGCATGCCCCCGCGGGGCCCTACACTACTGTCTCTTTGCGCAGGAAAAGGAAAAGAACAAAACAGTAGCGACTACCGACACTAACTTCGCGACGAAGGCTCGAACTGCCTCGGAGCTCGGACTCTCTCGCGCTTCACCGAGGCGCGACGGCGGCAGACCCGCTACCTCCCTCCAGGCGGGCGCGGCGGTGCGGAGGCTGGTCGCGGCCACCGCTGGAGGAGCCGCTGTCCGAAGAAGAGTCGCCGAAGCTCGACGAACCCCGAGCGCCGCCGACCACGCGCGCGCTGTCATCTTCATCCCGATCGTCACCGGGGCTAGGCCCACGGCCGCGATCATCGTCCTCGGTGCAGCACCCAGCGCGCCGACCGTCTTCCCCGAACACCCGCACGTAGAGGGTGGCATCGCCGTCGAACTTGAAGTGCGGGGCGCATCGCCGGCTCAGACCACGCGCGCGGGCAAACGTTTGCCAGCCGTGGGTCAGGGCCACACTCCCGGCTGCGGAGACCTCCAGCGAAGTCCAGGAGGCCTGGCTGCAGCAACCATCCGCCTGGAGCCAGAGGCCTCCCGGGGCGCCGGCCGGAAGTTCACCTAAAAGGAAGCGGGGAAGCTAGAGCGAGGTGTTGGTCGGCTCCACCGACCACACGACAAACTCCGGCAGCACCTCTGTCGAGTGGAAGCGTGGCATAGGGGGTCGCGTGGCCATAGCGCGCCCCCCATCAACGGCCTGACGCCCGTCGCCGCGCGGTAGATCGCCTCCATGGCCGCGCGAAGCCGCTACGGGAGCCACAGGGTGCTTGCGAGGACGGCCTCGACCGCGCTTGGCCGGGGGAGAGTCAGGCTCCGCCTGGCGAGCCTTTCCTTTCTCCGCGGCCGAGAACCTCTTCGGCGGAACCATGGAGAAGAAGGAGAAGCAAGAAGAGATGGACTGGAAGGGCACGCGCCGTTCCGTACTTATAGCCGGGGAAGGCCAACCGTCGACCTCCACGATCATAGGTAATCATGACCCGCTTTGCATGCAGGGACTTGTCAATTTGTGCAGTTGCCAAGGCGTCGTGGGGAAGTGGAGACGCCCACGTCCAATCAACCGCCACGCGGCGCCCAATGCCACAGGCTGTTAGGGCTCATGGCGCCAGACTTGCCCTTCGCTTCTCGCTAAGCCAAGTCCAGCGCGCTTTGGGCCCGGGGCTATGGCGGCGTTCGGGAACGGGGTACCAGACTTGCACTGCTGCGCCCGCGGCGTGGCTCGGGGTGGCCCAAGACGGCCCATCTTCGTCAAGACAAGCTCAAGACCCTCGCGAGGCCAAGCCTGCTGGGCGGATAACAGAAGCTTCTCGTGCACGGCCTCATCAGCTGGCTCGCGAGGAGGCGGAGAGATCAAGCGGGTACCTCACGAGGTGCCCATGACGCAAGCCATGACGACCAAGGGCGCCAGGCGGGCGCCAGCCCGCGCAGTGTCCTCATTTCCTCTTTGGTGCAAAGGAGGCAAGCGCAGCGAGAGCGTCAAGCAAAGGCAACTATTTCGGTGCAACGAGACCAAGACCAACACAACGGCAGGAAGGAGGTCATCGTGGAGCCCAAGTCGGCGTCATCGTCAGAGCCTTTGGCAGGCGAGGAGCAACTTTAGTCAGGATAAGTGTACTAGATGTTCCCCTTCAAAATGGCCAATTGTTGGCGCCCTTCCCGCTCAATATTTGGGAAGAGGCCCATGGCCTCTGCCTATAAATAGGACTAGCCACCCACAGGGTAGAGGCAATCTGGAATAGAGCTAGAGATCAATCTCGAATCCAGAGAGAGAGAGAAGCGACCGAACTCCCCCTATCAGTTCATCGCACCAGCCAAGAACAGACCCTCGCGAGGTTGTTCTTCCTTGTACTGTTCATCATCAGCCTCTGAGGCAATCCACCACACCACACACTGGAGTAGGGTATTACACCACAATGGTGGCCCGAACCAGTATAAACCTTGTGTCCCTTGTGTTGCTCTTTGTGTAGTTTAGATCCTTGCGAGGCGACGAGGTGTAGGTAGGTTGGAGGTGAGATCTCCGCGTGCACCCCAGAGTTCGAACCTAAAGGGTCTGCCGGAACCTGAAATCCGACACATATTGTCGGTGTCAAAACCGGCGGATCTCGGGTAGGGGGTCCCGAACTATGCGTCTAGGCCGATGGTAACAGGAGACAAGGGACACGATGTTTTTACCCAGGTTCGGGCCCTCTCGATGGAGGTAAAACCCTACTCCTGCTTGATTAATATTGATGATATGGGTAGTAAAAGAGTAGATCTACCACGAGATCAGAGAGGCTAAACCCTAGAAGGTAGCCTATGGTATGATTGTTGTTCATCCTATGGACTAAAACCCTCCGGTTTATATTGACACCGGAGAGGGCTAGGGTTACACAGAGTCGGTTACAATGGGAGGAGATCTACATATCCGTATCGCCAAGCTTGCCTTCCACGCCAAGGAAAGTCCCATCCGGACACGGGACGAAGTCTTCAATCTTGTATCTTCATAGTCCAAGAGTACGGCCAAAGGTTATAGTCCGCCATCCAGATACCCCCTAATCCAGGACTCCCTCAGTAGCCCCTAAACCAGGCTTCAATGACGATGAATCTAGCGCGCAGATTGTCTTCGGCATTGCAAGGCGGGTTCCTCCTCCGAATACTTCATAGAAGATTTTTGAACACAAGGATAGTGTCCGGCTCTGCAAAATAAGTTCCACATACCACCGTAGAGAGAATAATATTTACACAAATCCAATCACGACGATTCCGCAAGCGTGACATCACACCACGGCCAAGCCTTTATTGAATCGTTTTTCTTGTCCCACCTCAAAAGCACTTAGCGAGGTGGTTTCCTTGTCACGCCTTGTCGAAGCAGATCGTGTCCCTTATTCCGGATTCTCATCAATACGGCGCGGGTAACCCAACCGTGCCATTAATTATGGCGCTTGGGAGATAAGCGAGTTTTACCAGCTGGTGGGGGCACATAGTTTAAATCGCCCATATAAGGGATAAGGATCCACCTTTTTCATCTACGCCTTCTTCCTCCTTTGCTTATCCATTTTCGCGAGCTCCAGCGCCCAAGTCCGCACACCCCACCTCGCCATGTCCGGAGCAGGAGGCAAGTGGATGGTCTCCTCCGTCACGGAGGGACACATCAAAAAGTTGAGGAAAGCCGGATACTTGTCCAACGACATTGCACACCGGCTTCCAGACGAGGGGCATCTCATCCCCACCCCCAGGCCCCATGAGAGGGTGGTGTTCCTCCCCCATTTCCTCCGCGGACTGGGCTTCCACTCCACCCATTTGTCCAGGGGCTCATGTTCTACTACGGCCTGGATTTCCACGATCTGGCCCCGAACTTCATCCTCAACATCTAGGCATTTATCGTCGTGTGTGAGGCCTTCCTCCACATCAAGCCCCACATCGGCTTATGGCTGAAGACCTTCAATGTCGAGCCGAAGGTAGTGGGCGTCCAGCAAGCGGAGTGCGGAGGCGCCATGGTGGGCAAGATGCCCAACGTTATATGGCTTGAGGGCTCCTTCGTGGAAACCATCAAAGGGTGGCAATCGGGGTGGTTCTACATCACCGAGCCGCGTGACCCTGAATGGGCAGCGGCCCCCGAATTCCAATCTGGCATCCCCACACGGCTCACCTCCTGGAAAGAGAAGGGCCTGTCGTGGGGTAATTCGGGAGAGCTGACCGGACTCCAAACCTGCGTCCAAAACCTGGTGGACAAGAAGGTTAAACTTGTCAACGTAGTCCAGGTCATGCTCATCCGCCGGATCCTCCCGTGTCAACGACGGGCTTTTAACTTGTGGGAGTTCGACCTGGCCCAGCACCAAACTTTGACCAGGCTCTTTGACACAACGCACGAGGATGCCTTGAAGGTGCTATTCAAGGGCGCCGAGGTTCCCCCTCCCATTACCGAGGATCGCGGATTCTGCGCGAAGCGCCAAGCCAGCGTAGTAAGCTTGTTTTTACCCTTTACGGGATACCTGTTTTTCATAGTTTGACTTTATGCAGGATCTAAGCTCCCGTTCCTTTGATAGGACTGGCAGAAGAAGACCAGACAGATCGATTGTCGGCTCCTTTGCTCAAGGCCCAGCAGATGCCCGCTTGGCGAAGCTGCTGGTCCCGGCACCTTACGTGGTGCCGGATAAGAAGGCCAAGAAGAAGGCCACGGGAACTCGAAAGAGTTCCCGGCGCCCGGTGGTGTCGGATTCATCGTCCGATGGCTCCGAAGCGCACTCCTCCCACGAAGACGAGGAGGAGGAAGAAGAGGCCTCTCCCCCTCCAGAGCGGGGAGGAAAGAAAAGGAAGGCCGCCCCAACTAGGGGGACCGGAGGGTCCAAGAAGGGAAGGACCCTTCCTCCGGACTACTCCACCAACGCCGACGACGGCGAAGAGGAATGGCCATCCAAGGCCAAGCCCCTGGCAAAATCGTAAGTATCCGCATACCAGAATAACTCACGGTGTTCCTTTATTGCACAATATCTTCTAACGCCGAATATAATCATTCAGTCCGCCCAAGGCCCGGCTCGAGCTTCGTCGAGCGGCTCCCTAGATTTGTTGGATGTGAATAGTCTTTCACTCCCGACTGCTACCTCCCCTCGCCCTACGGACGATGCCGAGGTGGAGTCCCAAAAGGGGCCAAGCCAGGAGGAGGTGGTCCTGGAGGCGCCGCAAGGCGACCTCCCGGACTCCAGGCGCAAAGGGGATAAAACCCCAAAGGGCTCTAAGTCCGGCCCTGGGCCGGACAACACACCGGAACCTTTAGTGGTTCCGGAGTCCGGCAGGCGCCCCCCTAGTAAGAAGGGCAAGCCTACGACGCCGGTGACCTCCGTCCAACCGGAGGCACCGGATAATTTGCTAGAGGTGATTAACGGCGCCTCCATCGACGAGGAGCACCGCACTATTATGAGTGCGGTGATCCAGAAGGTTCATCCGCCAAGAGTGGGCCGACGGAAGTTCGTGCCACCTTCTAACAAGGCTTTGAGGTATGTATTTAAGATATGTAAAAATATTACCGCATAGACAAGAGCCCTCGATGATCAATTTGGTGTTCGGAAAGAAAAGCCGAGGCGAGGATCTAAAAGATATACGCAGGAGTCTAACATAAGTATGTCAATATGGGAATGCAGCTGTTGCTGCTCTTGACCTCTGCAAGACCGACTGCGGAGGACGATGCATTGAAGCAGAGCCTCGAGCGGTCCGAGAACGAGCTCGGCCTTCCCAAGAAGCAGCTCGAGGACAAGGAAGGTAAGTAATACCTTATGTAAGTATATAAAAAGGTCTGGTTGCAAATAATGACAGGACCAACGTGAGTATTACAGGGGCCACAACCGAGGTGGCGACCATGAAGGAAGCGCTGTCCAAGGCCAAAGACAATGCGGCCGTGGAGCGCACCGAGCGAGAAAAGCAGGAGGCGCGGGTGGTGGAGGTGCAGCAAGAGCTCCACGCTCTCGTGAAAAAACACGAGAGTTTGGAGGTTGACTCAAAGACTGGAGAGTCCGAGCTCGCCTCGGCCCTTGCGAGCGCCAAATCTGCCAAGGCCGAAGCCCAAAAAGCCCTCCAGGAAATTGAGGCGATGAAGAAGATAGCGGAGGGTAAGGCATTCTTTATGCAAGGCAAGCATGTGAAAGTGAATTACTTGTTACTTACCCGAGTCCGGAGCTCTCTAGGAGCTTTCTCAGATCTGCCCCGCAGTGTGTCCGACGCTGCCGCATTCTATCGAGCCAAGGAAGGGAGCTCGACGGAGAAGGTGTTCGGTCCCGAGATGTTGAGGCGGACACCGGTGTTTTTAGCGACCAGCTGAAGCAGCTGGTCGAGCTCCATAAGGTAGCCGAACAGGCCATGAAGGGCCTTATAGTCCGGCTTTGGCCTGGGGAGGTCATGCCTGGGAGCTACTTTGGGTTGGTGAGGCGGCTGGCGGATTCCTGTCCACGGCTTGAAGTCATCAAGCGCTCAGATGCATCAAGGCGCCAGAGGGGCCTTGCCCGTGTTAAAGTACACTGGGCAAGATGGATGCCGAGAAGCTGGTGACAGATGGGCCACCAAGGGCAAGGAGCATCGCAAGCCCGAGATGTATTATGAGGGCGTCTGAAGGGTGCCCGCCTTGTGGCGGATGAATGTTCCAAGGATATAATTTTTGAGTAAACTCGCTCGTGTTATCCTGTGCGCTGAAAACTTGTTCATATGCGCAAACAACGCTTTTTGAATTTAAAATATTACCTTCTGTGCGGCCGTTTATTAAATCTGAGAGATGGCGAGTCGTCGGCTTCTACCCCCATGCCACGAGTGCTGGGGTGTTTGGGATAAACCTGAGCGCTCTTGTTCCCATTCTTGGGTCCTTCGAGGGAGGCGCTTAGCACAACGAACAAGGCAATCGGACTATAATGCTTTATCACTCTACTTAGCCATAGAATTCTATAATTTTAAATTTCGGCGAAGCCCCTAGTATTCAGAAGACCGAGTTCGGGGCGCTATCAACGCCTAGGCCGGACAAAGCCAGCTCCTCGCTCTAAGCGGCATAAGTCTTTAGGGACTCGAAACCTCTCGAACAGCGACCAGCTCTCGCCCTATCATGACGGTCAGTTTTAGCTTTACATCCGAGGTGCTTAACCCAGCTCAACCGGGCACAATCGCAGAGAGTTCTCCCAAAGCTACCTTAGCCGATATAACGGAACGTAAGGTATCAAAACATGGGAGCCGGGCAAACCCAACTATTGACCCAAGACATGATTCGGAGCCGATGCATATAATGCTATAAGTTCGGGGTGCCGCACTCGTGAGAGTGTTTGGACTTCTCACACCATATTCTAGGGTACTTAAGCCCCTGGTGTATTGGCCGTACCAAAGTGTACGGTTGCATAATGTCATAACTGAACATATTTATGTAAAAAAAGGAATGCAATAATAGGCAAAAGGTATGCATTGTTTATTAAAAGGCTGATGTGAAAGCAGAACGATACAAATAGTGCGATAAGCAAGAGATGGGATTATTTGACATGTCCCCCTCCAGGGGCAAGCTGCGAGACTTTATGTAAGACATGTATTTAGCTCGTTATAGAGACCACCTGGACGTTTGACGTAGCTTGCTGCCTCCCTGGCTGTTGCATCGTGTGTTCGGCGATTGTACTGCCGGACATGCCTTCCAGAGAGTGGAGTCCTGAAAGTAAGAAAAAAAAGAATGACAAAATTGGGAGCCCCTAGTGCGGTTGAGCCGCATTTTGGGCGTGCCATGGTTGTGCCCCTCCCCTTATGCCCATGGTATTTCCAGAGCGCAATTATGTACGCATAGTACTGGTTTCGCAATTTCACGAGGGCTGGGGTTGGTGCCGCATTGCTACGCTTGCTCGGAACGTGCCAGGCGGTCTTGTTGTAGGTTACTCCGGGTGCGCTTGACGGTGTCCGGACGTTTAATAGCCGGACTGGGAATTGCCTTGACAGGCTACTTTGTACTTCCGCCATGAGGGCCGCTGTATGCTCCTCCGTTCGGAGAGAGCGTTCGGTGTTTCCATTGACCGTAATGACTCCTCGAGGGCCTGGCATCTTGAGCTTGAGGTATGCATAGTGCGGCACCGCATTGAACTTTGCAAATGCGGTTCGTCCGAGTAGTGCGTGATAGCCATCATGAACGGGACTATGTCAAGATTAACTCCTCGCTCAGCAATTATCCGAGATCCAAGACCACTTCAAGTGTAATCGAGCTCTGCATAGTTGGCCTCTACACCTGGTATGACGCTTTAAAGGTCGATTTGTGGGTTTAACTTGAGGATCTATGTCCATTTTTCGTGACCGTATCCACGATAAAGTAGGTTCAAGCTGCTTGCCGCCATCCATAAGGACTCTAGTGAGGTGAAATCTGTCAATGATTGGGTCTAGAACCAATGCAGCGAATCCGCCGTGGCGGATGCTAGTGGGGTGGTCCCTTCGATATAAAGTGATCGGGCAGGAGGACCACGGGTTGAACTTTGGGGCGACTGGCTCCAACGCATATACGCCCCTCGAGTGCACACTTCCGCTCCCTTTGGGTATGTGGGTTGCGATATCATGTTCACCGTCCGCACTTGTGGGGAAGCCCTTCGTCCCCTATTGTTCGTGGCCGGGCTCCTCCTCGTCATTGCTATGCAGCCCTTGTCCATGTTTTCAGCATTTAACTTGCATGCTCGCTTGAACACCCAACAATCCCTGTTGGTGTGCTTGGCTGTTTTCGGGGTGCCGTGTATCCGCACGAGCGATCGAGTATTCGGTCCAAATGGACGGGCCCGAGTATTTCTTTTAAATGGCTTTTCCACGACGGGTTTAGAGCCTCTGAATCGGCATTAATTGCCGATCCTCGGCATTGCCGCCGTTAATGCGGCGCTTGTGCTTGTTGCGACGTGACCTGCCATTGCTGTCCTTGGTATCCGAATTACCAGGGCTCTTGGTCATGTTATTACTACAAGCTAGCCAGCTGTCTTCTCCCGCGCAAAAGCGGGTCATGAGTGTTGTGAGGGCTGCCATGGATTTCGGCTTTTCCTGTCCTGGGTGCCGGGCAAGCCACTCGTCACGGATGTTGTGTTTGAAGGTTGCGAGGGCCTCTACGTCCGGACAGTCGACTATTTGATTTTTCTTGGTTAGGAACCGTGTCCGTAATTGTCCGCCGATTCTCCGCTGCTGAATTATGTGGCTTAGGTCATCGGCGTCGCTGGTCGCATGCAGTGGTGCCTTGGAAATTGTCGAGGAATGCGGCTTCGTGTCCTCCAGCAACCAATTGATTTCTGCGGCAAGCTGTTAAGCCAATGCCGAGCTGGTCCTTTAAGCTTGAGTGGGAGGTATTTGATGGCGTGTAGATCATCACCGTGGGCCATGTGGATATGAAGGAGATAATCCTCGATCCATACCGCAGGATCTGTTGTGCCATTGTATGATTCGATGTTTACGGGTTTGAAACCCTCGAGGATTTGATGATCCATTACTTCATCTGTGAAGCATAGTGGGTGTCTTGGCGCCTCAGATTGGGCTATATCACGACGTAGATCAAATGAGCTTTGTCTACTGTGTTCTGCCCGGCCGGATTTGCCATATCCGGCATGACGGTTATCGTCACGTGTCGTGGGGCGCCCGTGCGATCCGTAGATCGATCTTGTTTGCCTTGCCTTGTCCTCCAATATATCTCGCAGGTCTGGCGCATTTCCCCGTGCCTTGGTACTTTTTGAGCGACGCCGGGGTGCGGCTTGAGTGGAGGGCCAAGAGGCCTCTCTATCGCGGCCACGAGGTGGCCGGTCGGCCGCATCATACGTTGGTGATGTAGGTTTAGGTGCTTCCTCCTCTAATCGGGTAGCAGCCTGCGCTTTGGGTAGCTCTTGGAGGGCGTTCGAGTTCAGATTTCGGCCGCAAGGACTTCAGTCCATCTGTCGGCTAGCAAGTCTTGGTCAGCTCTAAGTTGTTGTTGTTTTTTCTTGAGGCTGCTCGCCGTGGCCATAAGCCTGCGTTTGAAATGCTCTTATTCGACGGGATCCTCAGGCATGAAAAATTCATCGTCGTCGAGGCTTGCCTTGTCTTCGGAGGGAGGCATGTAATTATCGTCCTCTACCTCTCTGTCTGCCGCTCTCTCATGAGGGTTGGCTTCTCCATCCTCCTGTGCTGAATCCTGCTGGAGGGGGTTGTCTTCGGCACTGTCCGGGGTGTTATTATCTCCCGTGCCGGAATCGTCGTTTTTGCTTTGGCGGGATTTAGAGCGGCGCCACTGACGCCGGCGCTTAGGCTGCTTCTTGGAGGGGTCATCCACCGTTGTTCCATCGCCATTCCCTTCGTTTTGGGTGTCCACCATGTATATGTCGTATGACAAGGTGGCCTTCCAGTGCCCTATAGGCGCTGGTTCTTGGTCTTCTCCTGCATCGGCGTCCATACCGTCGATGTCTTCGAAGTCGAAGTCGAGCATGTCGGTTAAATCATCGACAGTGGCTATGAAGTGGGTGGTGGGTGGGCTTTGAATTTCTTCGTCATCCGCATCCCAACCTTGCTGACCATAGTCCGGCCAGGGCTCTCCTGATAAAGAGAGAGACTTTAGTGAATTCAGAATGTTGCCGAAGGGCGAGTGATGAAAGATGTCTGTGGCGGCGAACTCCATGATCGGCACCCAATCGGATTCGATCGGCAGGGGCGCGGAAGGTTCGGAGTCCGGCACCTTGGAGTCACGAGCTTCGCAAAGGACAAGGCTGGTGTTCGCTCGATCGCCAGAGAGTTGCAGCCCCGAGGCGGTGTCCAGCCACCCGCCCTCGATTAAGCGCGATCGGCTCCGAGCTAAGGGTTGGAGCGGACACCGTGCGGCCTCCGTGGCCTTGCTCGGCGCAGAGCTAGATCATGCCCATCGTGGATAAAGGCGGGCGCGCCCGGCTGTGGCTCGAACCCGTCAAAGATCAAGTCTCCGCGGATGTCAGCCGTGTAGTTCAAACTTCCAAATCTGACCTGATGGCCAGGGGCATAGCTTTCGATTTGCTCCAGATGGCCAAGCGAATTGGCCCGCAGTGCAAAGCCGCCGAATACAAAGATCTGTCCAGGGAAAAAAGTCTCACCCTGGACTGCATCGTTGTTGATGATCGGAGGAGCCATCGGGCCTAAAGATGACGACACAGAGGAACTCTCAATGAAAGCACCAATGTTGGTGTCAAAACGGCGATCTCGGGTAGGGGGTCCCGAACTATGCTTCTAGGCGGATGGTAACAGGAGACAAGGGACACGATGTTTTTACCCAGGTTCGGGCCCTCTTGATGGAGGTAAAACCCTACTCCTTCTTGATTAATATTGATGATATGGGTAGTACAAGAGTAGATCTACCACGAGATCAGAGAGGCTAAACCCTAGAAGCTAGCCTATGGTATGATTGTTGTTCGTCCTACGGACTAAAACCCTCCGGTTTATATAGACACCGGAGAGGTCTAGGGTTACACAGAGTCGGTTACAATGGGAGGAGATCTACATATCCGTATCGCCAAGCTTGCCTTCCACGCCAAGGAAAGTCACATCCGGACACGGGACGAACTCTTCAATCTTGTATCTTCATAGTCCAGGAGTCCGGCCAAAGGTTATAGTCCGGCCATCCGGACACCCCCTAATCCAGGACTCCCTCACATATAATGCTAAAATTCGGGGTGCCGAACAGTACTGTAAAAAGTGTTCGGACTTTGTTGCCATAGTATGGAGCATAATGAAGCCCCTGGCGAATTAAAGCGTACCAGAGTGTACGGGTGCAATCGACAAAAATGATGAAATAAAGTGAAGTAGTAAGATAGTGCCACATAAGCTGGGCCGCAAATTGTTTCCCTTATAATTTGATTAATACGTCAAAGCATATTTGTACAAATAGTGCGATAAGCAACCTGGCTATTTTACATGCCAAGACCAAGGGGGAGCTGCATGCGGGTCCGAAAACAAGTAGAATGATTGTCAACAAGAACATCTAGGGATTCCCCCACACGTCTGTACTGCTTACAACCTTGGTATATCTATCCTTCGAAAGGACCAATGATCAGGCCGTCGGGAAGGGCCTATAAAAAAGCAAAAAATGGTAAGAAGGAAAAGAAAAAGTATCTGTGGGAGCCGTATGATGAACCCCAATCAAGTTATGCCTCCATCTATGCCCATGGTATTATGAGTGCGGAGTTATGTACGCGCGGTACGAACGCCGCCGTTTGGTCGGGACTGAGACAGAGGCCAAATTGCTAGTCGAGCTCTTGACGAGCTGGACTGTCCCGCTGCAGAGTAGTCCAGAATCGTTTGACAGTGTCCGGGAGCTTGGCCGCCGAATTAAGGTTCTGCTTGGGAAGGCCGCTCTGTACTTTTGCTCCCAGAGCTGCGGTGTGCTCCTCGATACGGAGGAAGCGTTCCGTGTTTCCATTGACTGTTATGACACCGCGTGGTCTGGGCAACTTGAGCTTGAGATAAGCATAGTGTGGCACCGCATTAAATCGAGCGAATGTGGTTCGTCCGAGCAGTGCATGATAGCCACTGCGAAAGGGGACGATGTCGAAGATCAAATCTTTGCTTCTGAAGTTGTCCGAAGATCCGAAGACAACTTCCGGTGTGATTGAGCCTGTACAGTGGGCCTCTATACCTGGTATGACTCCTTTAAAGGTAGTTTTGGTGGGCTTGATCCTTGATGGATCGATGCCCATTTTGCGCACTGTATCCTGATAGAGCAGGTTGAGGCTGCTGCCCCCGTCCATGAGGACTCGCATGAGGTGGAATCCATCAAATTGGGTCAAGGACCAGTGCGGCTGAACCGCCGTGGCGAATACTGGTCGGATTGTCCCTACGATCGAAAGTGATCGGGCAGGACGACCATGGGTTGAATTTTGGAGCAACTGGCTCTATCGCATAGACGTCCCTGAGTGCGCTCTTGCGCTCCCTCTTGGGAATATGGGTAGTGTATATTATGTTCACCGTTTTGACCGAGGGGGAAACTTCTTCTGTCCCTTTGTGTTCGGTGGACGGGGCTCCTCGTCATCGTCCTCACTTTGCGACCCCTTCTCCTTGTTTTCGGCGTTTATCTTGCCGGCCTGCTTAAAGACCCAACAGTGTCGGCGTTCTGGGAACGGGGGTCCCTAGACTTGCCTGCCTGCGGCCCACAGCGTGGCCAAGCAGCAGGCCGTACGGCCCATCTTCGTCAACAAGGCACCCAAGACCCTTGCGAGGGTCCAAGCCTCGCGAAGCGGACGATGCAAGACCTCCTCTGGAGTGGCCTAGCCAGGCAGGCTCACGAGGAGCAGAGATATCAAGGCAAGGCAAACCTCACGAGGCTCTCATGACGTGAGCCATGACGAACGGTACTAGGCGGGTGCCACGCGGGCACCAGTGCGCGCAACGTCCCCATTTCCTGTTTGGTGCTAAGGAGGCCAGCGCAGGCAAAGAGTACCGAGGCATCAGGCAAAGGTTGCCATATTGGTGCAATGAGACCAAGACCAGGAGGACGGCAAGGCGGAGGTCATCGTGGAGCCCAAGGCAGCGTCACCCCGTAGCTTTCACAGCGAAGACCGCTTTTGTCGATAGCTTGTACTAGCTACCCCTTCAAATTTGCCCACCATTGTTGGCTCC
>JAHIAM010000593.1:0-41784 GCA_021605205.1 Aegilops longissima
GACGGTCAAGCCTACGTATTCTTGTGCCATCCACAGGATCGGTATCTTTGGCACACTGTTACATCAATGTATATATCAAAGTGCAATCACATGCATAAATAATGTAAAACTGATATATACCTCATAATACTCAATGGAAACAAGAAAGCGGGTGTGAGTCCCATCAACGCCATCGGCGGGTTAGTGTGGTGTAACCTGTATAATAACTCTTACTCGTCGAAATATATCGCAACATGATACGTTGCAGCCGTGTAAATCAGTACATTGAATGTCAAGCAAGATCACAACATGAGAAAACAGATGATAAAACTATACTATATGCAATATGGCTTTATGGCTCTGTATCTGAATTTTGTTTGCGTAAAAGCTGGTTTTATTTTACCTACATCAAAGGAATAAAATGAAGCTGTACTATGGAGTTTTTCTATCATGACATGGTTCCATAAGCCGATGTCTCATAGCCCAAAATCATCATAAGTTGCCCACAATTAAGTTATCAATCCGGTGTTGAGAGTTCGAAATAGATCCAAGTCCAGATGCTCAAATTGTCCGTAACAAGGGGACACGGCTAATCGATTAGGTTTGTACACTTTACCCGCAAGATTCGATCCCTCTCTTTCGTTCTCGCACTTGAGGTGTTTGAGAACAAGATGACCAAAACATGGTCTTCCAAGAGTTCCTCGACCACTGTCGGTACTCAACCCATCCTACCGTAGTTCTACATCTGCTAGTACCGTCCCAGCCAGTCACAACTAAGGTCAACCAAGCGAGCCCATAATGACTTGCGGTTGCAGGTAAGCTTCGGGCATGAAGTATTCTTCCGTCTCTTTGAGTGCGGGTGAAGCTTTCCATAAGATGTCATGGCGCTTCTCCATGCATCGGCCAACCACTGGTTTCTCGAGGTGCCCGTCAACAAATCCTTCACCCAGTAGTGTGTATTGAATTCTTGTCTCGAGTCTTGAAGTCTTGAGGTCTTGAAGATCAGTCCTTGCAGATTCCATCATGGAGTTATCGTCATTGGCGTAGAGTCCTCCTTCTTCACACCACTCTCGAACACTCATACCAAACCCGTCTACTACAGCGTAGCATTAGAATAAAATAACGTCCGGGCTTGGTAACAGGGTGATGGGTTCCTACCTCATGCATACTACTCAACTACAAAATTCAATAACACTCTTGAGGGGTGGTTGCAAAGGTGCCACTAAATGCAATAAAACATAGGTAAGAAAGCATGGTCAAAGTGAACTTGCACTGGTGATGTTGACGAAGAAGAATTATCGTTCTCAAGAAATAACTTGATAGACTACTCGTCACTCTCTGATGAAATCTATATAACAAACATATCATTCACATAAGCACTCACACTAACAATCAAAACAAAAAGAAGCGAATAAGAATCCGAAGGAACTTCAAATAAAACTAGAGTCTTCTTCTACAACATTCACAAAAATAGTTTTGTCTAACGGAAAATAAAACACTAAAATAACAGAGAATAAAATATAAATTTAGTTAAGACAAAGAAAAAAATAAAGTATTTTTTCATAAAGCTATTTGAAAGTATTTTCAATTGGGAGTTAAAACAGTAGAAATCCATTGCAAGTTATTAGCGAACTTGAATTGATTTCACGATAACAAAATAAAAATAAATATAAAAACTTGTTGAACACCTACTGTTTAACTAATAGAAACCAAACATAAACTTTCTGAAATATAAAATAAAATAATTTAAAAACAACTATAGAAAAAGAAGTAGCTATAATTCGAATAGAACTAAAACAGAATTTGTTTTACATGAAACAATAAGCTAAAATACTCAAACAATTTTGAAGTTTTTACCACTGGTAAATATGATCACTAGTGATCAGTAGAAAAAAGAATCAAATAAAAATCTATTTTTAAACTCCCGGAATAAGCAAAACAAGCTTTAATTCAAATCTGATCTAACTCAATTTTTATAAATCCAAACATAGACAAATTATATATTTTTGGAAACTACAAAGAAAATTGTGATCTAACATAAAAAGAATCAGCATCATTGGACTTCTAGATCAAAAGTTATAAGCTAAACAAGAAGCGGAACTAAATCTGTTACGGAAATAAATCTGAAAACAGCGGAGTTTCCTGTCGTGAGGCAGAGATGGCAGGAAGGAGGCAGCGATGTGGAGGCTGCTCGGCGAGGAGAGGTCGCCGGCGAGGTGGGGGGTGGCGGAGGAGGTGGCGCTTGGGTGAGGTGGCTGGGTGATGGGGAGGTTCAGGAGAGCTCTGGTGGCGTTCTAGGCAGGAAAAGGAGGGCGGTGGCGAGAAGGCTACAGGCAGGGAGGCGTGGTGATGGGAAAAATGGAGCGAGGAGAGGAGGGGTTTTATAGGCGGTCTCGGGAGGCTGGGATGGAAAGAGCGAGGGAGATCGGGAAGGTGGAGTTTCTGTCTCCATGGATATGGAAAGCTTCTGTAACGTGAGAGGAAGCAGAGGAAGGAGATGATCTCTTGTTGGGCTAGAATAGGAAAGTGCTTAATGGGCCAGCAGGTTTTTCCTAATAAAAGCGATTCCATTCCTATTTTAAAATTAGGAAACTAAAACAATAAAAAGAAATCAAATCAATTGGAATAAAGTTTTTATATACTAAAATTATCAGAAAAATAAAATGTAGATGATGAGCATTATTCCACGGCCAAAATAAAAACTTAAAAAAATGTTTTCAGAAAATCCTAAAGGCTTTATTTCTTTTTGCAAATAATTTTTAAATAAAAACTTTGGTTTTCTTGGCTCAAATATTTTCAAAATGCCCCTGATTTTGGAGGTCATTTTCCTCCGCTCTTTCTTGCTTGCAAGAATTTATTTTTAGGGTATTTCTCGGGAAGAAAAATAGAAGCAAGTGCAAATATTTGAAAGAATTAAATTGCAAAACTCCTTTCAAATTCTTTATAGTTGAATAAGTCATGTCATCTTCTCTCATTGATTTTAATAGGATGAATTTGAATTTACGGAGAAGGGAAAGTCATTTTATTCCCTCTCATTCAAAAGTTTTTGAAAAGGTTCAAATTTCACTCAAGTTTAATTCACTCAAGCAAACAAACAAACAATTCAATTAATTATATTAACATTCCAAAATTTGGGATGTTGCAAACCTACACACTTAAAATGAATCTAGTCCTCGAGATTAGAAGAAACTAACAAGAAAAGGTTAGGGGTTGGGGTCTTCTAGCAAATGTCTTGGTCGAGAAAGGTCGGGGTGCTACCACACTTAAAAACAAGGTCATGGTTCCAATAAACTCAGATACTTCCTCTGGAGTGTTGACAATGCATGTCTCTTCACCTATCTTACAATAGCTCCTCTGTCGAAGCATAGAGTTTTCCTCGAGAATCTTGGGTCGGTTCGTCAAAGTTGAAAATTTGTCGGGACTGGATCTTCTTAGCTGATAGGCTCGTGTCCATTCTAGACAACTTTGAAATACTCATGGTGGTCTACAATTTATGGTTTCTCCTGCAGAAAGCGGTCTAGGTTGAACCTCACCGTATAGCCTCGATTGGCATCGGTTGCTGTAAAGGGATTCCATCGTCCTACCATTCTATGGTTTTAGGGCTTATAAGCGTCTACACTCTTAAAGGTTTCGAGTCTCTCGATTTTCCATCAACATATGATAGTTCATGATAGAAGTCTTGGTATGGGGGCCAATCCATCCCGTGCTTGAATCATTACCACATACGTAAGCGGTGAATCACGTATTCTAACACTTGGGCATACTCACAAGCATTGCAGAATTTCTCTTGTCCTCGAATTGGGTTCGAGTAAATCCATAGTTTACGCAAGCCAAACAAAACATCTATCGTTACTTCACCACTCTTAGGTTTTTGCGCAATCTCCTCTGGGCGTATGCTGATTTGATCCTGCTTCTTCCAAGTGTATTCCTTTATCCGGGTTACAATTGTTCCTTCTCAAAATCACGGGCACGTGGGTTATGGCCCACTTCAACACTAGTGCAGCTTTAACTCATCCTTGGAGTAACTCTCTTGTTACACCTCCTTAAATCGATAGTACTCTGTTTCTTCATACCATCATATCAAAACAAAACTCGAACTTATTTTGTCGGCTTCCTTCTATGGCCGTCATGAATAACACGTTTCTTTCCTCATTGATCTGTGGCTTTATAGAGTACTATGACCAAAGAAGTGCACAAGTTTATCCATAAAATCTCATTAATCTCATATCAATCTTTCATTACATCCTTAACCATTTTAAGTAAATCCAAATTCCAAAAAGTACTTGTTACAAATGCTGCCACCCACATGATTTGGTATGGTGGGACATTACTTCCACTTTATTTATTTATCCTCCTCGAGGATTCTTGATCCTTGGAATTGTGCGACATGAGCCTTGAAATCTTCAATCTTCTGTTTCATCATGGTGGTCTTGAGCTTCACCTTCATCATCTATGCATGCACTTGGCAGGTATTCACTAGAGTATAGCGAGTCTTGCTTCAAGTATTTCTCGATCGGCGTATGGCTTCCATGGCTGCTTCACGAGCGGCATCGAAGAAAGTTGCTTGTGGCACCGTGAGATGAAAAAGTAATGCCCCATCCTCTTTGGGCAAACTCCTTTCAAGCGGTGGAGTGTACCTCCACATACCAAAATTCCACTCCCTTTTGCATGAAGGGTAGCCTTTGTAGCTGCATCTCCTTCAAGGTGAATATGCTTCATCATGTCCTTCAAGATCTTGGGTAATCATGATCACTTGTCGGGGTCATGATCGTTTGAGCCCTTAAGGAAAGACTCATAAAGGGTTGTCATCTGCATGTGTAGGATAAGAGGTGCTCGAACAAGGATGTATCTCCATGGGAAATTGCAATTGTCTCGAGAAAAGTTTGGTGCTTTCGATTGTCCATGGGTTCAAGATTCGGGGTTTGGTTGAGATAGAAAGAAAGCAATTACCCACTCATCAACAAAATTATCGTTTGTAATGGGCGTTCTACTATGGTTTCGTTTCTAAGTCCTCATTTCTTGGTCTTCAATGCTCGGGAGTTTTCCAATTCTGATCTGTTCCCATATGAAGGCCTTCTACCATTCTTCCGTAACTTCGTCTCTCATGGTTGAAATAAATACAAATCTCATATATCGCATCTATCCAACCATTCAATAAACACACAAAAATAATAGCAACCAAGCATTCATTTATTCAATCAATACTCTGATATCGCCACCCACATAAGTTGGTATGGTCGGATACTTAAATCGAGAAGCGTTCATCTTTATTTCTCTCATGGTGGGATACTACTAAGCTAATTTATTAGGAACTTGGTCATTGTCCCCACTGGGGCTATACAATGTGGACTTGATCTCCTCGGTTCTTCGCTAGATTTTCTCTGTGAACCACGGAGTTTCTTGTAGCGACCTGTATGTCTGAAGTTGTTCCTTGAGTTTACGGATCTCAACGTCCTTTGCATGAGACATGGTCCTGCTGTTCTTGAGTTCTGGCGCATTCTCGAGATCTCGAGGTTCTCCTCCTCCGGCTGGTTTACCTTGGTCTCGAGTCTTGACTTCTTCTCGTAGTGCTTCATTGTCAAGCAGGGCTTCCGGAAGGTCCATCTGAAGATTCTTGACGTCTTGTTCCAGATCTGATTGTACACTAAAAGTGGGAGAACTTCATCTTTTGCGCTTCCGTCAAGGCAATAGTTGCTCCATCAAACTTCGCCATCAATCCTTCCAAAGAAGTGTGAGTTTAGTGCGGCACGATGGCGATAGCATAAGCGTGCAATAGCATCATGGATGGCGGTGTTGATGCCCATATCACGATCACCATTTATAGTTCGAAGCTGATGTCTGCGGTCTTGGGGGCTTCTTCGACCAAAAACTTGGGTCTTGACTCCCCACGATCTGGGCGTCCTCTTAGTTGCCTTGATCTCGGGTATCGGTAACTTCAGCGGACTGACTAGCTCCATAAGGAAGGGGCCTCCAAGAACCTTCTCGTAGTGTTCTCTTTTGTTGAATGTAGCTCTCCATCTATAGTTTGAGATAAGGAAGGTTGATAAAAGGAATGAGGTGTTACGAGTAGTACAAAACAAAGGTCATTCCTATTGGGGTCTTTATATTACTAAGTCATTTTCTAGGGTCACGTTCTACAGCCAACATGTGCTCGATACCATTTACATGGCGACCCGACCTCGGGCAGTCAAGCCTCGTATTCTTGTGCCATCCACTGGATCGGTATCTTTGCTTTACAGTACATCAATGTATATATCAAAGTGCAATCACATGCATAAATAACGTAAAACTGATATATACCTCATAATACTCAGTGGAAACAAGCAAGCGGGTGTGGAGTCCCATCAAAGCCATCGGCGGGTTGAGTGTAGACCGTAACCTGTATCGTAACTCTTACTCGTCGAGGAAATATCGCAACATGATACGTTGCAGCCGTGTAAGTCGATTACATTGAATGTCGGCAAGATCACAACGAGAAAGCAGATGATAAAACTATACTATATGCAATATGGCTTTATGGCTCTGTATCTGAATTTTGTTTGCGTAAAAGCTGGTTTTATTTTACCTACATCAAAGGAATAAAATGAAGCACTGTACTATGGAGTTTTTCTCTGTCATGACATGGTTCCGTAACCGATGTCTCATAGCCCAAAATCATCATAAGTTGCCCACAATTAAGTTATCAATCCGGTGTTGAGAGTTCGAAATAGATCCAAGTCCGGATGCTCAAATTGTCCGTAGCAGGGGACACGGCTAATCGATTAGGTTTTAACCCTCTGCGAGAGGTTTGTACACTTTACCGAAAGATTCGATCCCTCTCTTTACGTTCTCGCACTTGAGGTGTTTGAGAACAAGATGACGAAACATGGTCTTCAAAGAGTTCCTCGACCTTTGTCGGTACTCAACCCATCCTACCGTAGTTCTACATCTGCTAGTACCGTCGGCGAGTCACAACTAAGGTCAACCAAGCGAGCCCATAATGACTTGCGGTTGCACGGGTAAGCTTCGGGCATGAAGTATTCTTCCGTCTCTTTGAGTGCAGGTGAAGCTTTCCGCAAGATGTCATGGCGCTTCTCCATGCATCCCGGCCAACCACTGGTTTCTCAGGTGCCGTCAACCAATCCTTCACCCGATGGTGTGTATTGAATTCTTGTCTCGAGTCTTGAAGTCTTGAGGTCTTGAAGATGCAGTCCTTGCAGATTCCATCATGGAGTTATCGTCATTGGCGTAGAGTCCTCCTTCTTCACACCACTCTCGAACACTCATACCAAACCCGTCTACTACAGCGTAGCATTAGAATAAAATAACGTCCGGGCTTGGTAACAGGGTGATGGGTTCCTACCTCATGCATACTACTCAACTACAAGAATTCAATAACACTCTTGAGGGGTGGTTGCAAAGGTGCCACTAAATGCAATAAAACATAGGTAAGAAAGCATGGTCAAAGTGAACTTGCACTGGTGATGTTGACGAAGAAGAATTATCGTTCTCAAGAAATAACTTGATAGACTACTCGTCACTCTCGATGAAATCTATATAACAAACATATCATTCACATAAGCACTCACACTAACAATCAAAACAAAAGAGAAGCGAATAAGAATCGAAGGAACTTCAAATAAAACTAGGAGTCTTCTTCTACAACATTCACAAAAATAGTTTTGTCTAACGGAAAATAAAACACTAAAATAATAGAGAATAAAATATAAATTTAGTTAAGACAAAGAAAAAATAAAGTATTTTTTCATAAAGCTATTTGAAAGTATTTTCAATTGGGAGTTAAAACAGTAGAAATCCATTGCAAGTTATTAGCGAACTTGAATTGATTTCACGATAACAAAATAAAAATAAATATAAAAACTTGTTGAACACCTACTGTTTAACTAATAGAAACCAAACATAAACTTTCTGAAATATAAAATAAAATAATTTAAAAACAACTATAGAAAAAAGTAGCTATAATTGAATAGAACTAAAACAGAATTTGTTTTACATGAAACAATAAGCTAAAATACTCAAACAATTTTGAAGTTTTACCACTGGTAAATATGATCACTAGTGATCAGTAGAAAAAGAATCAAATAAAATCTATTTTTAAACTCCCGGAATAAGCAAAACAAGCTTTAATTCAAATCTGATCTAACTCAATTTTATAAATCCAAACATAGACAAATTATATATTTTGGAAACTACAAGAAAATTGTGATCTAACTCAAAAAGAATCAGCATCATTGGACTTCTAGATCAAAAGTTATAAGCTAAACAAGAGCGGAACTAAATCTGTTGCGGAAATAAATCTGAACACAGCGGAGTTTCCTGTACGTGAGGCAGAGATGGCAGGAAGGAGGCAGCGATGTGGAGGCTGCTCGGCGGCGAGTCGCCCGGCAAGGGTGGGAGTGGCGGAGGAGGTCGGCGCTTGGGAGGTGGCGCTGGGTGATGGGAGGTTCAGGAGAGCTCTGGTGGCGTTCTAGGCAGGAAAAGGAGGGCGGTGGCGAGAGGCTACGGGCAGGGAGGCGTGGTGATGGGAAAAATGGAGCGAGGAGAGGAGGGGGTTTTATAGGCGGTCTCGGGAGGCTGGGATGGAAAAGCGAGGGAGATCGGGAAGGTGGGTTTCTGTCTCCATGGATATGGAAAGCTTCTGTAACGTGAGAGGAAACAGAGGAAGGAGATGATCTCTTGTTGGGCTAGAATAGGAAAGTGCTTAATGGGCCAGCAGGTTTTCCTAATAAAAGCGATTCCATTCCTATTTTTAAAATTAGGAAACTAAAACAATAAAAAGGAAATCAAATCAATTGGAATAAAGAGTTTTTATATACTAAAATTATCGAGAAAAATAAAATGTAGATGATGAGCATTATTCCACGGCCAAAATAAAAACTTAAAAAAATGTTTTCAGAAAATCCTAAAGGCTTTATTTCTTTTTGCAAATAATTTTTAAATAAAAACTTTGGTTTTCTTGGCTCAAATATTTTCAAAAATGCCCTGATTTTGGAGGGTCATTTTCCTCCGCTCTTTCTTGCTTGCAAGAATTTATTTTCGAGGTATTTCTCGGGGAAGAAAATAGAAGCAAGTGCAAATATTTGAAAGAATTAAATTGCAAAACTCCTTTCAAATTCTTTATAGTTGAATAAGTCATGTCATCTTCTCTCATTGATTTTAATAGGATGAATTTGAATTTACGGAGAAGCAGGAAAGTCATTTTATTCCCTCTCATTCAAAAGTTTTTGAAAAGGTTCAAATTTCACTCAAGTTTAATTCACTCAAGCAAACAAACAAACAATTCAATTAATTATATTAACATTCCAAAATTTGGGATGTTACACGCTCTACCCACCGTGGCGTCACTGGTTTCGATTAAATGCGTTGGTGGCACTAATGTAATGGCGCAAGGCGGGGCCCTCGTCTAGTGATATGAAGCAAGGCGGTACACGTGAAAAGGCCGGTGCACTGTGAAGCTAGCGCCCGTGACACTCTCACGTAATAATGAGTGGGGCTGTACCGCCCCGAGTCTCGGGGTCTTGCATCGAGGCCACAGGGCTCCCTCCACGCTTGATGGCAGCACTTAGCTCCTTGGTGGTGAAAGGCGTCAAGACTAGACTAGGTGCGGGCGACACTTTACTGCTTTCTTCGCCTTTCCATTTGATTGTCGTTTTCCCTCGCTGAAGTTAAGTTGGATTGAAGTTGAGATTTGCGTGTGTTAGGGAAGGGGTTCTTTGTAACATCCCAAATTTCCTATTTGGAATGTTTTACAATTATAGCTAAGCATCCTATGCATCTGTTTGAATTTGAATGCCATTTGAAGTTTGGAGAATTTTGAGTTTTGAAATTGAATTTCAAATTTTGGCATGTGGGAATCATTTCAAAAACTAAGCTGATAAATACTTGATCAAAAGTATGAGAGGAGCAAACATGACACTCCAAAAATATCGGAGGAAACAATGCCAAAAGATTTGGATTCAAATCTGAATTTTATTTGAATTTGAAAAAATGGATTTTTATAAAGTTTGGATTTTGCCTTTGGAAAAATGTTCAAATGAAGGAATATTCCCTGATCATTTTGGTATATATATACCCTATATAAAATATTAATAGATATTGTTTTATTTCTGTTTTTGTTTTATTTAAAAAATAAAGTTATAAAAGAAAAACCCCCTCGGGCCACTAAACCACCCAGGCCGGCCAGCCCGCCGCACCCTCCCTTTGGCCCGGCCAGCGCTTGCCCCAGCCAGCCAGCGCCTTGTAGAGCCAGCCAGCTCGCCCCCCTCGCCGAATCTCTTTGGCCTCGGCCACCGCTTCGCCCGCCTCTCCCTCTCTCTCTCGACCGTGGGCCCGCCTCATCTTCTTCCCCCTCGCCCACGCCGCCGCTTTCATGGGAGATCGCGGATCCGAAGGATCCGGGATTCGATCCTTGATCGACCCAGAAGCCTTGAGGCCCTGGCTATAAGCCGAGCCCTCGCACCCATTCCCCCCTAGCCTTGCGGAGCCCTCTCCCTCTCTCTCCCAAAACACCTTGGGAGCCAGGCTTCGCACCGCCCAAAAGTCGCCGCCGTCGGCCTTGACCCTCCCGACCACCCCCAACCCCACGAACCCCTCCCGACCTCCCTTTCCTTGCAGCGACTCCCGGACCTCCCGGCCTTCGAAGCCCCGGCCTCTCTCGCGCCCGCCCCGCCGTCGCCGGACTCCGGTAAGCAGGGAAAACTCCCTCCCGTCCAGATCCTAAGCAGTGGCTAGGATTAGAACCCCAGAAGAATAAGTTTTATTTAGAAAACCGGCGGTTCTTTCGGTTTAGTATTAGTTAGGTTTTTATTTTTAGGCCGGTTCGTTTTAGTTAACCCTAGGGCCCATTTAGACTAAACCACGCTCGAGAGCGCAGTATATAGGCCCATTAGGCCTTTTCTTTTATTTTGATTTTCTGTTTTAGCGAATAGTTTCTGTTTTCAAAAATTGATATCTTTTATTCTGTATATTATTTTTAGATGATTCTTTTTTGTTGGATTGAAAATTTTATGTAGTTTCTGTAGAATATATATTTAGCTATGTTAAAAATAATTAAAATTGCTTTATTTTAGTTTTAGTCAGAATAGTAAATCTGCTATAACTTGAGTTAGAAAAATTATTTTGCATGATTCTTTTTGTCCCAACTTTATTTTGTCATTGCCAAACCCTAGAAATTAACTTGGGTATTTTAGGATTAATAAATAATTAGTTTTAAGCAGAATCCTATTAATCCTATTTAATTAACTAGTTCTGTTTTCCTAATATTTTAATTAGTAAATGAATTTATTTTTAACTTGTGATTAGTTATTCTAAGTTAGTTTCTGTCACTCTAGTAGATGAACTTTTATTTATAATTAATAAAAGTTTTAATTTATTTTCTTAATAGAAATTGGATTAGGCCTAAAATGAGTTTTATAATAGCTTTTAATTAATTCTTTTTGCTCCTAGTTGCTTAGTGAGTTCTTTTCATTAAGTTAACTTAAAACCATGATTAGGTTATATTAAGGAATTTTTGTTATATAAAAACTATTTTAGTTATTGTTTGGAGTAGGAAAAAAACTTTGAATTGGTTTCTTTGAGTTTTCCTTTTGGATTTGGTTTTGGTTGATTTGTTGTGTTATGTTACTTTTGTTATGTTGTGTGATCCTATTGCTTTGTGCTTATTGTGTTATTGTTTGTCTCGGTAGAGTTTCAGAGTCTGAAGCTTGCTACTCTGACTCTTTAGCTTCGAGGATCATCGGCAAGGCAAGTTTTGATCATGTTATTTCTATACCTATGTTTTGTGCATTAGTAGTTGTCACCACCCACCATGCATGCAGTAGTGAAATCTTGAAGTCATTAAACTTGAGTAGTATCATGTGGTAGGATGAACCAATCCCTTGTTACCATGACCCGGGGCGTAGTAGTTACTTTGCTATGCTCGTGAGCGGGTTTTGGGTATGAGTGATATTCATAAGAAAGATGTGAGAGTCAATGATGATGACAACCCCATGAACTACAATGATCAAGATGGACTTGGAAAATCACTCTTGGGTGGAGGGCGGTTGTGGGCACCTGGAGAACCGGTGGTGGCGGGATGCATGGAGAAGTGCCATGACATCTTGCGAGCTTCACCCAGCCACTAAGAAGGATGGATGCCCCATGACGGAAGCTTACTGTGCAGCCGCAAGCCATTATGGGCTCTGGCTGGGTTGACCCTAGTAGTAATGGCTGGGCGGTACTCGAGAGTAGAAGAAACGGTAGGATTGGATGGGTACGGCGGTGGCGGAAGAACTCTTTGGAAGACCTGTTTCATTCGTCCGTCTTCAAACACCATGAAGTGCGAAGACTTTAAAGGAGGAATGATTCTTGCGGGAAAGTCGCAACCCTCTGCGAGTTAAAGATCTAATCGATTAGCCGTGTCCCGATTCACGGACATTTGAGCCTCTGGAACTTGGAAGTATTGGATATCTCAACACTAAAACTAATGAATTAATTTGAGGTGTTATGACTTAATAATTGGGAGCGAGATATTGGTTGGCGGAACCATCTCAATAACTACCAACAATTGTAGTAATTTGCAAGCAAGTCCTTTGTAGTAGGATAAAATTTGCTTTTAGCAAAATGATGAAACTTAGAGCTCCACACCAAAATGCATATAGTGATAGTAAGTTTATTATTGTTGTTCTTCATGACTTGCCGACTTATTCCAAAAGCTGACCTACATGGCTACAGCGTATTATGTTGCGAGAGATATATTCGATCGGGGGTGAGGCTCGCTCCGCTTGGCGATTGCCCTTTGAGTCGGATGGACTCGCTTATCTTGGCCTTCGCGATGATATTAGTTTATCTCTCATGAGTTGGCCTTGAGCGAATTTATTCCTTGTAATAAAGACTCTATATGAGAATCGTTTAATGATATTCAGGTGTGATTGAACTTTGATTACTTTATTGATGTCTTGTGAGTACCGGCATGATCTTGGGATGAATACAGACACGGAGATTTGACCTATTTTGGGTCGGTCGCTCTGAGAGATGGTATCGAGCACTGCGCTGACCGTAGGATCGTAACCCCTAGGATCGGAAAGCCATAGGAAGAGACCATTTACTTTTATCCTTATCATTCCATAATTCTCCCTGTTCAATTCGACTCTTCTCCGATTTTCAACATTCTAGATGGCCGTCGAGTTCACCCGGTTTGCTACGGAGTTTTGCGGCCCGATGAGGCGATGCCCTTGAAGCTGGTCGAGATGGTGAAGAAGCTGAAGATTGCTCGCCCTCGATCACGGAAGCCAACCAATGCACTTGCGGCGGACACTCGCTCTGAGTTGAAGTGCATATCCGGGAGAACCTTGGAGGACATCGGAGCCTATTGACTTTGAGTTCACGAGTTCAAGCTGGATCATCGGAAGGGGCGTGGCGATCTATCGAGAACTTGGACATCTCGAGAGAGAATCTGGGGCGAGCTTCGATCCTCGGACCTCGCCATGGTTTCCGCGGGGCAAGGAATGGAGATATCATCCGTACCATTGATGGCGACTCCACTCTCTCTTACATCCGAGGACTTGGAGTGTCTTCTCGAAATGGGAGATTCGGACTTCGCCGTAACTTCGAAGACACACGGAAGCTTTTGTTCCATGAGCTGGGCGGAGGAGAAAACGCGTGAACTTCCTTAATCATGAGGAAGAAATCGCGGACTTCATGGAGATAGTCGGCGACACGAAGATGAAGCTTGCAGCGATAGAGGAAAAGATGGACTTGGGAGAGGACCTTTTCGAGTGGAGATGAAGGACCCTCGTGAGCAATGATCAGGATTTTGAAGGAGTTCCAGAAGGAAGTCACAAGAGGCGCCACAGCGAGAGGGCGCAAGGATTATTGATGAAGACTTTTAGTCGACCACCATGTTATCTTTTACTTTTTAAATCGATCAGTTAGGCCGATATTTCGATTAGTCATGAGCTTTTGTAATCGAGTTTGAACCATGTTTGAGTGGAATGAATAAATGATTGGTGTGTTTATGTTTGTGCATTCATATGGGTAGTGTTATCCTCATAGACCATTGTTCTATTCTAATTTTCTCATCCACTCCAAAACACGGATGCCTCAGGGCGTGACCTTTGGTTTTCCGCGGAGCTCACCCGGCTGCTCGGCGTGAGAATGCACTCATGCAGCTTCTCATCGAATCGAACAACAACACCAACAACACGCCACCACCCCTGTGGACAACTTATTTCGATTCACGAGGCTGAATCCATGGTGTTCTCTAGTAGCCTTGAGCGATTGTGGTGATGATTGGCTCATAAAGTCGGAAGAGCTAATCACGGTTGGATGCTGCGATCGAGAGAAGGTGCGCTTTGCAGCGCATCAACTCGATGGACCTCAGCTTCTTGGTGGGAGAACTACACGCCACTTATCCCATTGGTGCCATCACATGGGATCAATTCAGCGAGCCTTCCGCACGCTCATGTCTCGGTGGAGCCATGAGTGCGAAGAAGCGTGAGTTCCGCAACTTACGCCCGAGAGAACCGTCTTGTGGCACGATGCGTGGATGGTCAACAAGCTACTTCGCTATGCCCCGATGATGTGGCCACAGATGCATAAGCGGGAGAAGTTCCTTGAGGGACTCAATGATGAGCTGAGTATGCAGCTTATTGTGGCTACCTTCAACAACTACCGGGAGCTGGTAGACAAGGCCACCATACTTGAAGGCAAGCAGCAGCGGATAGAAAGCATAGCGGAAGTACAGCCGAGGAAGCACAACTCGGGAGCTCGGCGAAGCCCGCTATGCACCATACTCGGGAGGCACACCCATCATAACCATGGAGGTCATAACCATGGAGAAATGGGAACAACATAGCCGAGGACAACAAGTCGAGGCCATGGCAATGGCAATGGAAGCAGTAATGGCAATCAGCACCGTTCTGCCCGACTCGAAGGATCTGAGCCACATCACGCTTCAAGTGCGGAAAGGCGGGGCACTATGCCACCGCTGCGGAGGCCAGCGGAGGAATGGAAAGCGGCAATGGAGGCTCGTGAAAAGCCCAATCCGTTCCCTCGTGCTCGGTGAACAACATCGGCGTGGAGGGCGTCTATGATCAGCCGGAACACGGTGGTTGGTAAGTTTTATTGAATTCACGTTCAGTTTTGGTTCTCTTTGATTACGGTGCAGCGCATTCATTTCATATCAAGGGTAGTTGTGGAAAAATGCGGGTTGCCCACTAAAACCCTTAGAAGCCCCCTTAGCGTCGATTCGCGGGAGGAGAAATGATGGCGGGTTTAGGCTGTCATGCAACCCTCAACATCGGGAATCATAAATTTCCGTGGACCTCATAGTGTTGAAACCCGGACCTTGGATGTAATCCTAGGCATGGATTGGTGGTCAAAGTTTGAAGGAACATTGGTGTGCCCGCAAGTCTATTCTGCTCACCACCGGGCGAGAAGAGGATCAAAATATGTAGCCGAGCACAGCCGGATGAAGAATCGGTGCATTCCCTCACGGGAGTTGTTGGGAGGAAGTGCATGTAGTGCAAGACTTTCTGATGTGTTTAGGAGGAATTACAGAATGCCACGGACGGGGACATTGAGTTTGATTGAGCTATTGCGGTACAGCCCCAATATCCAAGAAACCTTATCGGATGCCACGAATGAGTTGAAGGAGATCAAGGATCAAATAAATGAGTTATTGGAGAAAGGATATATTAGTCCAAGCTCATCACCTTAGGAGCCCAGTTCTTTTGGTAGAGAAGAAGGATGGAAGCTTGAGGATGGTTGTGGATTATCGTGCATTGAGCGAAGTAACCATCAAGAACAAGTACCCTGCCGATGATCAATGACTTGTTTGATCAGCTTGTTGGAGCCAAGGTATTCTCTAAGATCGATCTTGATCGGGGTATCATCGATTGAAGATTCGTGAAAGGATATACCCAAAACAACATTCACTACGGTATGGTTTATATGAGTATACCGTCATGTCATTTGGATTGACTAATGCTCTGCATACTTCATGAATTTGATGAACAAGGTGTTCATGGAATATTTGGACAAGTTTGTCGTGGTGTTCATCGATGATATATTGATTTTCTCCAAGAAGCGAGCAAGAGCATAAGGAACATTTGCGTCTAGTTACGGAGAAACTTGAGAACATCAGTTGTATGCCAAGTTCAGCAAATGTGAATTTTGGTTGAAGGAAGTTGGATTCCTCGGACATGTTATTTCGGGAGAAGGAATAGCAGTTGATCCGCCAAGGTTGAATCGATCACCAATTGGCGATCGCCCACCTCGATCAAGGAGATCCATGATTTTCTCGGACTCGCGAGGATATTATCGGAGGTTCATTGAGAACTTCGAAGATTGCCAAGCCCATGGTGAGCTGTTGAAGAAGAAGCCAAGTATGTTTGGACCGAGGAATGTGAAGCCAGTTTTCAGGAATTGAAAAGCGGTTGGTCACGCCCGATGTTGATTTTGCGGACATACACAAGGAATACCAGGTTTATTGTGGCGCTTCTCGTCAAGGACTCGGAGGTATTGATGCAGGAAGGTAAGGTTGTAGCTTATGCCTCGGACAGCTCGGCCTCATGAGATGAATTATACCACGCATGATTTGGAGTTAGCGACCGTAGTGCATGCACTCAAGACACAGAACATTTCCTCGCCGGAAATCGTTGTGATGTCTACAGATCACAAGAGCTTGAAATATATCTTCACATGAAGAATTGAACCTCGGCGGAGGAGATGGCTAGAGTTGATAAAATACTATGACATGAGATTGCATTACCACCGGTAAAGCTAATGTTGTAGCAGATGCTTTGAGCCGTAAGAGTTATGTGAATACTCTTACGGCGGGAGGATTACCCAGGAGTTAGTCGATGACCTCGAGAGATCTCCGGTGGAGATAGTTCGAAAGGATTTGTTGCAACTCTGGAAGTTCAGTCCACCTTGACGAAAGGATTCGTGAAGCCGGAAGTCGGACAAGGAAATTGATGAGATTAAGCAAAAGATGGATGAAGGAAAAGCTAAAGTTCCGTAAGGATGAACATGGAACTATATGGTTTGAGGATCGTATTTATGTGCCCAATGATCCGAGCTCGAGGAAGCTAATTCTTGAGGCTCATGATTCACCGTACTCGATTCACCCGGTAACACCAAGATGTACTGGATTTGAAGCAAAGTTTACGGTGGGCGGTATGAAGAAGGATATTGCGAGTGCGTAGCGGTATCGATGTTTGCCAGCGATGTAAAGGCAGAACATCGAAGCCGGCGAGGTTACTTCAACCTTTGCGATTCCGATTGGAAATGGGAGAAACTTGGTATGGATTTCATCAAGGATTACCGGGACCCGTTCGGGTTATGATTCTATCTGGGTAGTAGTTGATCGTTTGACTAAGGTAGCTCACTTCATTCCGTGAAGACTACCTATACCGGTGCCAAGTTGGCCAAGATATACATGACCAGGATCGTATATGCGCATGGAGTTAGAGGAAAATCGTGTCGAGATAGAGGAGCATGGTTTACCTCAAAGTTTTGGGCGGTTGCATGAAACTTTGGAGTGCAGGCTGGAATTGATACAGACTTTTCATCCATGACAGATGGACGGACCGAGAGAGTCAATCAGATTACGGAAGACATGTTGAGAGTTTGTGTGCTAGACTATGGGTCTAGCTGGGATGATAATTTGCCATCTGTGAGTTCTCATACAACAACAGTTATCAATCCGGTTTGAAGATGGCCTTCGAAGCTCTATCACGGAAGGAGGTGCGAACACCATTCTTTGTGGGATAGTGTTGGAGATTGATCACTTTTGGTTCGATCTTATCAAGGATTCGAAGAAAGTCAAGCTGATTGAGACAGGCTCAAGATAGCACGGTCGAGACGGAAGAGTTATCCGACGATGCGCAAGGAGGTGACTTACGAAGTGGGAGACCGAGCATATCTTCGTGTGTCTCCGCCCGTGGAATCAAGAGGTTTGGAGTCAAGGAAAGTTAGCACCCGATTCATTGGCCCTACAAAATCCTCGAGCGTCGTGGAGAAGTTGCATACAAGTTGGAATTGCGGAAGGATTGTCGGAGTTCATGATGTCTTCCCGTTTCTCGGTGAAGAAGTGCCATGCCGACATGGCGATGTCGTTGAGAGACACCGTGCCCTAGAGGCCATACAACAGCGGTGATCGACCTACAAGGAGAAACCGTCCGAATTCTCGAGGCGCAAGCGAGTCACCCGCAGCAAGGTCATCAAGTTTTGCAAGGTCTTTGTGGAGTCACCACACGAGGAAGAAGCCACACAGGAGCGAAGAAGATCTTCTTGAGACCACCGCACCTATTGCTAGCCAACCCGAATCTCGGTGAGATTCATCTTAAAATGGGTAGGTTTGTAACATCCCAAATTTCCTATTTGGAATGTTTTACAATTATAGCTAAGCATCCTATGCATCTGTTTGAATTTGAATGCCATTTGAAGTTTAGAGAATTTTGAGTTTTGAAATTGAATTTCAAATTTTGGCATGTGGAATCATTTCAAAAACTAAGCTGATAAATACTTGATCAAAAGTATGAGAGGAGCAAACATGACACTCCAAAAATATCGGAGAAACAATGCCAAAAGATTTGGATTCAAATCTGAATTTTATTTGAATTTGAAAAAAATGGATTTTTATGAAGTTTGGATTTTGCCTTTGGAAAAATGTTCAAATGAAAGGAATATTCCCTGATCATTTTGGTATATATATACCTATATAAAATATTAATAGATATTGTTTTATTTCTGTTTTGTTTTATTTAAAAAATAAAGTTATAAAAGAAAAACCCCTCAGGCGCCCGGCTAAACCACCCAGGCCCGGCCAGTGCCGCACCCACCCCTTTGGCCCGGCCAGTAGCCATTAGCCCAGCCCCAGCGCCAGTAGACCAGCCCAGCTCGCCCCTCGCCCGAATCTCTTTGGCCTCGGCCACCCGCTTTCGCCCGCCTCTCCTCTCTCTCTCGACCCGTGGGCCCCACCCATCTTCTTCCCCCTCGCCCCGCCGCGCTTTCATGGGAGATCGCGGATCGAAGGATCAGGATTCGATCGCCCGATCGACCCCGAAGCCGCCCGAGGCCTGGCTATAAAGCCGAGCCCCCGCACCCATTCCCCCTAGCCTCATGGAGCCCTCTCCCTCTCTCTCCAGAACCTTGGGCCCAGGCTCGCACCCGTAAAAGTCGCCGCCGTCGGCCTTGACCCTCCCGACCACCCCAACCCCCGAACCCTCCCGACCTCCCCGCACCCTTACAGCGACTCCCGGACCTCCCGGCGCCGAAGCCCCGGCGCCTCTCGCCCGCCGCCCGCCGTCATGGGACTCGATAAGCCGTGGAAAACTCCCTCCCGTCCAGATCCTAAGCAGTGGCTAGGTTAGAACCCAGAAGAATAAGTTTTATTTAGAAAACGGCGGTTCTTTCGGTTTAGTATTAGTTAGGTTTTTATTTTTAGGCCGGTTCGTTTTAGTTAACCCTAGGGCCCATTTAGACTAAACCACGCTCGAGGCCTGAGTATAGGCCCATTAGGCCTTTTCTTTTATTTTGATTTTCTGTTTTAGCGAATAGTTTCTGTTTTCAAAATTGATATCTTTTATTCTGTATATTATTTTAGATGATTCTTTTTTGTTGGATTGCAAATTTTATGTAGTTTCTGTAGAATATATATTTAGCTATGTTAAAAATAATTAAAATTGCTTTATTTTAGTTTTAGTCAGAATAGTAAATCTGCTATAACTTGAGTTAGAAAAATTATTTTGCATGACTCTTTTTGTCCCAACTTTATTTTGTCATTGCCAAACCCTAGAAATTAACTTGGGTATTTTAGGATTAATAAATAATTAGTTTTAAGCAGAATCCTATTAATCCTATTTAATTAACTAGTTCTGTTTTCCTAATATTTTAATTAGTAAATGAATTTATTTTTAACTTGTGATTAGTTATTCTAAGTTAGTTTCTGTCACTCTAGTAGATGAACTTTTATTCATAATTAATAAAAGTTTTAATTTATTTTCTTAATAGAAATTGGATTAGGCCTAAAATGAGTTTTATAATAGCTTTTAATTAATTCTTTTTGCTCCTAGTTGCTTAGTGAGTTCTTTTCTGTTAAGTTAACTTAAAACCATGATTAGGTTATATTAAGGAATTTTGTTATATAAAAACTATTTTAGTTATTGTTTGGAGTAGGGAAAAAACTTTGAATTGGTTTCTTTGAGTTTTCCTTTTGGATTTGGTTTTGGTTGATTTGTTGTGTTATGTTACTTTTGTTATGTTGTGTGACCCTATTGCTTTGTGCTTATTGTGTTATTGTTTGTCTCGGTAGAGTTTCAGTCTGAAGCTTGCTACTCTGACTCTTTAGCTTCGAGGATCATCGGCAAGGCAAGTTTTGATCATGTTATTTCTATACCTATGTTTTTCTGCATTAGTAGTTGTCACCACCCACCATGCATGCAGTAGTGAAATCTGAAGTCATTAAACTTGAGTAGTATCATGTGGTAGGATGAACCAATCCTTGTTACCATGACCCGGGGCGTAGTAGTTACTTTGCTATGCTCGTGAAGCGGGTTTTGGGTATGAGTGATATTCATAAGCAAGATGTGAGAGTCAATGATGATGACAACCCCATGAACTACAATGATCAAGATGGACTTGGAAAATCACTCTTTGGGTGGAGGGCGGTTGGCGGGCACCTGGAGAAACCGGTGGTGGCGGGATGCATGGAGAAGTGCCATGACATCTTGCGGAGCTTCACCCAGCCACGAAAGAAGGATGGATGCCCCATGACGGAAGCTTACGTGCAGCCGCAAGCCATTATGGGCTCTGGCTGGGTTGACCCTAGTAGTAATATTTGGCTGGGCGGTACTCGAGAAGTAGAAGAATGGTAGGATTGGATGGGTACGGCGGTGGCGAAGAACTCTTTGGAAGACCTGTTTCATTCGTCCGTCTTCAAACACCATGAAGTCGAAGACTTTAAAGGAGGAATGATTCTTGCGGGAAAGTCGCAACCCTCTGCGAGTTAAAGATCTAATCGATTAGCCGTGTCCCGATTCACGGACATTTGAGCCTCTGGAACTTGGAAGTATTGGATATCTCAACACTAAAACTAATGAATTAATTTGAGGTGTTATGACTTAATAATTGGGAGCGAGATATTGGTTGGCGGAACCATCTCAATAACTACCAACAATTGTAGTAATTTGCAAGCAAGTCCTTTGTAGTAGGATAAAATTTGCTTTTAGCAAAATGATGAAACTTAGAGCTCCACAGCCAAAATGCATATAGTGATAGTAAGTTTATTATTGTTGTTCTTCATGACTTGCCGACTTATTCCAAAGTTGACCTACATGGCTGCAGCGTATTATGTTGCGAGATATATTCGATCGGGGTGAGGCTCGCTCGCGCTTAGCGATTGCCCTTTGAGTCGGATGGACTCGCTTATCTTGGCAGCTTCGCGATTGATATTAGTTTATCTCTCATGAGTTGGCCTTGGCGAATTTATTCCTTGTAATAAAGACTCTATATGAGAATCGTTTAATGATATTCAGGTGTGATTGAACTTTGATTACTTTATCGATGTCTTGTGAGTACCGGCATGATCTTGGGATGAATGCAGACACGAGAGATTTGACCGATTTTGGGTCAGGTCGCTACATTCTTAGTCTCGTTCGAGCAAATCTCTCGCGTTTGATTTACAACTCCGCCTCAGCTGCCTCCCCTCCACGAGCCCCTCGTGAGCCGGCCGAACCTAGCTTGCTTGCGCAGCCCGACTGTCGCCGCCGCATCCTCTCCGGAGGTTTTACTGCAGGTCCTCTGATTCGATCGGGAGACACTCAAATCGCCTCGGCCTCCCACAGGCTATCTCGGGGCTCGTCTGAAACAAGGTAAACCAACCAACTAGCACGTCGCTTAGCCAACCACTTGGCGGGCGTATGGGCGATGTAACACCTGCTAATATGATGAACACAAGTTTTACATGAGGGCTCCCCTCCCAAAATGCTCTCACACCATCAGGCCAAGACACGAGTTCTATTAGATGCGGGGTAATGGAGCAAGGACAATACATAATCAGTCGGATAAATCCCCAATCGTCCTCGGGAGCACCTCCCGAGCCGTTCTTTGGCGTCGCTGGCCTCGCCGTCCTTGTCTGCGGGGTCATCGGCGGCGTCGGGGCCGTTCACCACGCCGCCCTCATCGTCGGCCACGATCACGCCGTCGTCGTCCGAAGCGAAGGCCCGAACAAGGGCATCCATGTTGTCTTCCACCGGTGTGCAGTGCATACTGGGCGGCACTGAGGAAGCTGAGGCGATAACTGCGTCAAAATCGAAGTGGGGTCCATGTCCGGAGATGGCTGAAGACACGAGAGAAAGCGCGCCCGAGCAGCAGCGGCTCCTCTCCTCCACCAACTGTTGGCCCTGACCGACCGCGCCTCGGCCGCGCCACCACGTCGATGAAGGCGAAGGTTGCGGCGTAGTTAACGCGTGCGGCGCGCCCTCTGCTGCCTCGCGAGATATTATCAAGGCTGTGTTAGCTCTTTCTCGGGCGTGGCGAGCATGGGACCGTGCTCATGTTCGAGATCGCGGCTGGCGCATCTCGTCCGCATACGGCGGCGCGGCGGCCTTGGCCTCCTCCACCCGTTGGCGAAGAAGGCGCCTCAGCACGAGAGGTGGTGGACTCCTCTCGCCACCTCGAGGCGGCCCGAAAACATCGGCCCGCGTCGCCTCCTCGATTTGGCCCTCAAGGCAGCAGTCCTGCCCTCGGCCTCGGCCTTGATCAACCCTAACCGCTCCTCAAACTTCGCTCGAGGTTGGCGCGCCGCCGCTCACTCGGCGTCCGACCTCCTCCGGGCCGCGGGCTTCCCGTCTGCGACCTCATCCTCTACCGCGTCGCCAAGCGCTCCCTCGTCTCAAGCGCTTGTACTCGCAGCGTTGGCGGCTTCAGCGTCGGCGCCTCCTCATGCCACGGGCTCCGCCGAGTGGCGGAAGCCACCTTCATCGGCGCAAGGGCTGCCTCGCAGCTCCGCTTGCTCCTCAGCAGTGACACGGGCCAGGAGTTCCCGTGCCGCTCCTCCGCCGCCTCTCGCGCTGTTAGCTGCCGGGCCTCCTCGGCGGCAGAGAGCAGGCCTCCAGAGGCTGCCAGTGACGCTTTGGCCTCTTCATCATCAAGATCGCTGGCGGCGCGCAAAGGCGGCAGCGCCCTCCAGCTCGCGTCTCTCTGCAGCCAGCGCGGGCCCTCGGCCTCAAAGCGCGCGTCTTCATCGTGAGCTCTTCACCAAGCAGGCTCACGCGTCGGCCGCCCTTGAAAAATCCTTGGCGAAGCGCGGCGCTCCGGCAGCGTTCGCACCGTCCTCCACACCATCAACCGCCCTAGGCTGGCGCGGGAGCAGCGAATCGCGCTCCCCCTCCGGGCGGGGCTGGGGCTGGCACCCTCGTAGCAGTCGAGGGCGCCACGCCGAAGCCCGGCACAGAGCCAGCCCATCCCAGACGAGGGTGCGAGAGCGCCTCGCCAATCGCCGTCCACGACCGGCGAGAAGCCCTGGCAGGCTAGCTATGCTGCAGGAAGGCTCGCGAGGAAGGATCGCGGCAGCGCAGAACCTGACAGCGCCATGGGGCGGCTCACCTCCCGATCGCCCTCACCACAAGGGCTCCTTTGCTTGGAGCACTTTCGAGGATTGGGGAGGCGAAGTCGGGGAGGGCGGCTCCTCACCGTCTCCATGAGCTCGGCGGGAAGGGGCTGCGGGGCAAGGATCGTCTGAGCAGCGAGAAGAATCGGGGCTGGAGAAGGAGAAACTTACTCATCGGTGGCGAAGTACTTCCCTCGCTTGACGACAAGGGTAATCAGCGCCCGGGCCTCCCTTCTCTTCGGAGGCCTCGAAGTTCATGTGAAACGACCCAAGATTTGGCGCGAGGATCAGCTGCGGCGATTGAGAAGCATCAAAGGCGGCTTGCGTCGGGCGTCTGGCTGCAGCTGCTAATCGCCTCACGAGAGAAGAAGCGGCGGGGCCTCGGGGCACCATCTGCAGGCGCTGAGAGGCGGCTGCCTGCCGCCCTCGGCCCTTGTGCGGCATGAGCCTCGAGGAGCTGCCCCTCGCGAGCATCGCCCGTGGCTATCACCCGGCGGAGGTCCCTTGACCTCTGGCGGCTCGTTCCTCCTGCTCCGCCACTTGAGGAGGGGCCGCCTTGGCCATTGGAAGGCTGTCACCACTGCTGGATTCTCATGAGGCCACAGGAGACCAGCGGGCGCAGCCCCATTCATCGAAGATAGGCATCTGGTTCACCAAATCACCCCTGTTCGGCGGAGGTACAGCAAGGCCCCTTCATGCGGATGCCACGGGGTTAGGGTGCTTGATCGGGACCAGGAGAACCTTGCTTAGCGCTTGAGCGTCGGGTCTTCTTCACGGAGCCTCATCGATCACCAGCCAGTGAAGGCCCACATCCGGTGGGAATGGCGTTGGAGAGGAGCAATGCGGCGCATCAGGAACTCCTTCACCACCTTGGGCGATGTTACGATAGCGACCTCGAGGAGCAGCAGTGGCGCCCGGACAAAGATGGCCGAGGGCTTGGCGTCTCTGGCGCAACCTGAATTGGGGACAGCAAGCGAAGTTGGCTCACGATAGCAGGGGCTGGGCACCCCACATCCCGTACAACCACCTCTCCACGGAACTCAGCATGGCGGAGGCAGGCTGAAGTCAATCCCGAGGCCGCTGTCTCGGGCGGCAACAAGCTCACACCACGCCGAGCATTGAGTGGGGTCGACAAAGCGCGAGAGAGAAGAAGTGGCGCAGCAAGGCAGCGAGGAAGGATGCCCATCATTGCCTCTAAGCGAAGCGAATCGAGAGGAGAGTAATGGACTCGGGACCCGGATGCATCATGTGGATCGATGGTGGGAAAGCACGGCATTGAAGAAATCGAGAAGGGGAACCAGCCCGCCCACGAGGCGTCGGTGAAATACCGGACCTCGGTGACTATTACATTGATGGAGAAGTGGGTCACGGGCCAAGCCGTCGTCCTCCGCATTCGTTGAAGGAGGTGGCGAGCGAACTAACCTTTCCCAAGCCCTCTAGATTGAGTATGATCGGCGAATTCGGCAGCGGAGGCCGCCCGGCGGCGGCGGCGGAAGCACAGTTTTCTTCCCTTTTCCCTTCTTCGCCGGACCATGGCGATTGAAAGGGAGGGGAGATTGAGATTGGATCGGAAATGGAAGCGAGTTCGAGAGAGGAAGGTGGGCGCAAGCAGCAAAGGGAGCGGATGTGTGCAGCGGCGTGCCCGCCTAGCAAGGCCGCGAAATAAGGGCGTGGGGAACGATTGCGCCCGTCAATCGACCGCCACGCGTCACCCAAGTCCGCGAGCTGTTAGGGCCCTTGGCGCTTCTCACTGCCCTTCGCCTCTCTGCCCGGCCAAGTTGAGGCGCGCCGAGGGCAGGGCTCTTGTCGGCGTTTCAGGGCAGGGGTCCCAGACTTGCACTGCGGCTGCGGCGTGGCTCAAGGAGGCCAGGGGCGACCCATCTTCATCAGCGCAAGCTCAAGACCCTCGCGAGGGCCAAGCCTCATGAGGCGGGCGACCAGAGCTTCCTCGAGCCGCGGCCTCGTCAGGCTGGCTCACGAGGGCGGAGAGTTCAAGGCAGGGTACCTCGCGAGGTGCCCATGGCATAAGCCATGGCGACCAAGAGGCGCCCGATCGAGGCGCCAGCCAGCAGCGTCCTCCTTTCCTCTTTGGTGCAAAGGAGCAAGCGCAGTGAGAGCATCAAGCAAAGGCATACTGTTTGATGCAACAAGACCAAGACCAGGCCCAGCGGTGGAAGGGAGTCATCGTGGAGCCCAAGCGAGGCGTCATCACGAGCCTTTGGCGGCGAGGACCAACTTTAGTCGAGGATAAGTGTACCGCTGTTCCCCTTCAAAATGGCCAATTGTTGGCGCCCTTCCGCTCAATATTTGGGAAGAGGCCGGGGCCCTCGCCTATAAATAGGAGTAACCATATGCGAGAGAGGGATCCGGCATTTGGAATCGAGAGAGAGATAGAGACCCGATCCTCAAGCTAGGCGACGGGACACCACCTAGCAGTTCATCACACCTACCAAAACAGACCCTCATGAGGCTGTTCTTCTCTGTCTTGTTCTTCATCAGCCCAAGAGGCAATCCACCACACCAAAAACTAGAGTAGGGTATTACACCTAGCGGTGGCCCGAACTAGTATAAATCTCGTGTCTCTCGTCTTTGTTCTTCTTAGTAGTTTAGGCCCTGCGATTGGCGAGTGCGAGGCGGTGGGAGGATTGGATCTCCGCGCACCCGGAGTTCGAACCTTAAGGTCTGCCGGAACCGAAATCCGGCAACAGCTGCATGCGAATGGCGGTGAAGGTTTGATTGGCGTGGGCACGATGGTGGCCCTCTGGTGCCCTTGGCAAAGGCCTCATCGTAACCCTGGCAAGGGTCTTTCAGGGACCCGGCAAGAGTCTTGCCGTGGCGCTTCTTGTCATCCCGGCGGGGCTCTTGCGGGGCCTTGTGGTCCTCCTTGGCTGGGATCCGCCAAGGGTCGTAAATCTTCTATAGTGTGTATCGATCTTAAATGTCTTCACAAAGATCTGCATGCCACCATGGGGATGTCTCGAATCCTTGCCCCATGGGGCAGTGGACTCAAGGGTGATTCGCTCCGTGGGTGTGGGGCGAGCTGCCCGACAAGGGTCTTGCGGGTTTGCTAAAACTGCCCCGGCAAGGATCTTCTTGGGAGTCCGCTCCGTCCCCTTGCTCTTTGTGGTCTTGGTCTTGGCGTTGTTCTGTTCCTCTTGAGCTTTGGCCTTACCTTGGCTCACCTCCCTTGCCTTGCTCAGTGTGGCGGTGTCCGTGGCTCAGACTGCCCGTGCATAGTTATAGGCGTACAAAAAAGCATACCCCTCTTTTTGTACACCGACATCCCTCCCCTGGCGAACCCTAGCGCGCCCCTCCATATCCCTCTCCTCCCCACAGCTCGCAACCGCCACGGCCATCACCATGGATGTCCTCGACCATGCGCTCTTCGACCTCCCCGTGCCCTAGGACCGTGTTCGCCCGCACCGTCAGCGCCTGCTACTTCCTCTCCGTCCGCAAGTTCGAGCTTGGAGCCCCTCCGCCGTCGGGGTCGAGCTCGTCCCCTTCCTTCGGTCATCGCCGTCAACCTCGATGATCCACCACCCCTGGAGCTCCTAAGCTTCCACCGGCCTTCCTTGTGCCTCGCGGTGAGCATCCGCATGAATCCACTCTCCTCACATAAATTCCATGCCGCCATCAACCATCGTCTTTGCTATTGCTCCGGTCACCGCTGGATGTCGTTGCCGGTGCCGTTTTCGGCCGCCGATGGATGAACTACGGCCACGATTGGCCGCACCTCTTCGCGCTCGTTCGATTAGTAGGCGCGCAGCGCTAGTTAGTTGTCGGACGGCGGTTTGGCTTCTTTGCCTCGCTCCTGCCCGTGCCACGGCTTGCTGTTTCTTCAGTTGAAGTTGCCGCGGCTACTACCGCCCATGACCATGCGCCCGCCCGTCGCCTCGCCGTTCTTCCCGCTGCTTGCCGCTGCCCGCTGTGCCGCCAGCCTGCGCGTGCTCGCCGCCTTGACTACGCCTCACGCGCACCCGACCGCGCGAGCTCTGCCCGGCTGCTCCGCTGCCCAAGCTCGGGCTCACCGGAGCCGTAGCCCCCCTGTAACCTGCGCGCCCGCGGCCCCTACTGCTGCTCTTGCAGCGGTGCAGCTGCTTCTTATGCCACGCCGCCGCGGTCCCGTACCTGCCGCCGCTGCTGCCCGTACCTGTTGCTACTGCTGCTGCCCCTCGCCGCCCGCTCCGGCTGCTCGCGTCGTCCATGGTGGCCTCGCACACCGTTCGTTCCGCCCAGCGCGCCTCCCTTTCGCGGACCCGCCCGCCGCCCAGCACCGCTCCTGCCCCTTCGCCTGCCCGCGCACCGCCCGCCGCCCTCACGGCGCGCCGCCGCTACACCCCAGCGGCGCTCGCGCCGTCGCCCGCGCCTGCGCTCTCGATCTCCGCCCGATTAGCGGCGCATGCATACGCCCTGCCCGATAACGCGCTTTGCCGCTATGGCCTGGGCCAGCAGCCTATGGGCCCCATGCCCTTTACGTAAAAAAAAACAAAAATGATTAAAAATAATATATAACAATTAAAGTTTGTTTAATTAACAACACTGCTAATTAACTACCTAATCGTAATTAGCTAGATATGTCCATGTGAGGGCCCCACCCTTGTTGACCCGATCAAGCGTTGGTGGTCAGCTGGGAACCCCAGCCCACTGTCGACCTCGGTACATACGTATGCAGAGCTGGGGTGCACCTAGCATTTAGTCTTTAATTTCAAAAAAATCCAGAAATTGTTTTAAACTTTGGAAAATCATAGAAAATAATTAAGTAACTTTCGAGATGAAAAAGTTTTATACATGAAAGTTGCTCAGAAAAATTTGACAAATCCAAATACGCAGCCCGTTCGTCTGCCACATGTCCCTAGAATAGCGAACATGCAACCGTCCCCTCTCTTTCATCTGTCCGAAAAATGCCTAACCCTGGGAAAACTTTCCGGATGTTATCAGCGTTCACGGTATCGTATAACAACTGCGTTAGAACACCCTAGCACCGCATATCGTCATGTCATGCACTTGTTTGCTTATATGTACTATTTCTTCCCCTCTTCTCCTGGTAGACCTCGAGACCGCTGCGATGTCGCGGTGATTGACTCGTCAGCAGCGACCCCTTCTTCCCTTTCGGTAGACTTCGGAAAGCCCCTTTGATCATCCCGATATCGCCCATTCCATTCTCTCATGCTTGCATTAGATTTTGCTCTTGTTATTGTTTGCTCCTATTACGATCGTAGCACTGCTTTTGTAACCTGCTCATTGTACCTTACCTTATCCTAAACTGCTTAGTATAGGTTGGTTAGTGATCCATCGGTGACCCCACCTTGTCCTTGTTGCCCTGCTTCATCATCGGCGACTCGATCAACATGATCGACGACGAGCCGACACCTAACATCACATCCGCCCTTTTGTTTGCTTGACACTGCAAAGCTACTATCGAGTCTGAGGATGGTACCTCATAACGCCTCGATGATAATTACGTAGTGTAGCTATTGATTGCGTGGTCAGCGAGGTGGTTCCTCTTTCACCATTCGATCACGGCTCGTCGTGCAACACCTCAAGTGCGAACCTCGGTGGTTCCTCTTACATTCACCTTCATGATTACATCGAGTGGAATCCACGAGGGTGATTCCTCGGGTTTTCCCTTGATGTTCGAACACGGTTACCTTGAATTTACTTGAGACATTGGGGAAAGTCGGGCGGGCCGGAGAGCACCCGATGAGTTCACGGTGGCGGTGGCTGTTTAGCGGTATCACCCGGAAGGAGGTGATAGCTCGGACTTGTCCCGACAGCCGTCACTTCTTTTTAGTAATGCACTAACAGGTTTGGGTATTTGTTACGAGTTGGCCTTTGGCCTTTATGCACTAACCACCGCGAGAATAGTTATGGGCCTCGGCGTCGCGGTATCAACGAAGCTTTGTCGGGCGTCGGTTCGGCATTGCGGCCCGGTCGGATCGTCTTGGCCATCCGGCGTCTTGGTATCCACCCTGCTGCATAGCGACCGGAGTGCAACGGCGATGGGCCCAAGACCCCGAGTGCTTAGGTTCTAGACGGCGGGGACCTCTCTGCTGAGCCTAGGTAGGGTTGCGGCGTGTTGATCTTCGAGGCGGGCATGACCGAGAAAGTGTATCCGCCGGGCGATCGAGTGTGTTGGGTAATGTGGTGCACCCTGCGGGAAGATTATCTATTAATTTCCGTGTCCATGGTAGCGGACATTAAGACTTGTATCTGATCTTATATAACTAGAAATGGATACTTGACATATGTGGCTCGGGATTGCTTTCTCGCGAGGAGTCGAGGAAGGATCTCTGGGCATTAATACCACAACATGGTTGTTAAATATAAACTATTATTCTTTTCTCTTCTACATCTTTGCAAGATGCTTGGAGCTGCTTGAAGATGCTAGTCATTGATAGGCTAGGCCTTCCCTCTATTATGGCATTCTGCATTCGGTCCATAGATACAACCATTCCATTTGATACCAATGCATACTTAGTATAGATCGATGTTTGCAAGTTCTTTGGATGAGTACTCATGGTTGCTTTGCTACTCCTTTTCCCCCTCTTTCTTCTTTCGGTTGTTGCAACCAGTTGGTGGGCCCTGGGCGGATGCCACGTGATGGATACTACTACATGGAGGTCACGAAGACCGGGAGTAGTTAGGAGGTCCCGAGGCGGAGGCCTTGCCTCTTGATCGTTGTTGCTTTTGTGCTAGCCTTCTTAAGGCGGTCTTTTCTAACTTATATACGTCCTCGGATATTGTTGCTTCCGTGGCGCTTGTGTATCGAGCTATGTATTTGAGCCCTCGAGGCCCTGACTTGTAATATAAAGCTTGTATTATTTTATTTGTGTCTAGAGTTGTGTTGTGATATCTTCCGTGAGTCCACGATCTTGATCGTACACATTTGCGTGTATGTTCGGTGTATGATCGAGTCGTGGGCGTCACAAGTTAGTATCGAGCCGACTTCCTATCGGATCCCCTTTCTAACTCCTTGGCCGAAGTTGAGTCTAGTCTTTGAAAAACTGTTTTACTAACATGGTTGTGTGGCTTACGGCCCACGTCGCCATTGGGTTGTATTAGGATCTTTTATTCCTCGTCTACACTCTGGGACTCTGGTCTCTCTTCTATTCAGGTTAAATGATTTTGCTAACTCTATCCTAGGTTCTCATGATCACATCCATCCGAAGTTTTGTATTACCCCTTTCTCGAATTGAGGGCCAAGATCGCTTCACAATATTCCTTTGAGCAGCATCCTCTTATCGAGGGCAACCTGCATCGTCACTTTCAAATCCCTCATTCGAGGTTTTCCACGACATTGATGTAGCCTTTGCTATGTCCGCTATTGTATCCCTCCCTCACGTGCATACATATGCGCCTAGTATGTCTAAGACACTTCTCTTGTCGAACTCATAATCGGCCGCATATATGTATCTATATGTCTTCAACGACTCTTGCTTTGTACATATTAGCCTCTACTCATTGTTCGGTTTACATCATGAATGACTCCATACACTTGATCCACCTTGCTAAACTACCCTGTTGCATTAAGAAGGATGATTAGAACCACTAGTCGTGAGCTCCCGAATTCATGGCTGAAATGATACAACAGTTGAGCGAATCACCAGTTCATGGAAGGAGTCATGGCTCGATTTCCGTTCCCAATATGAATCAACAGCTAGCCCAGTAACTCTGCAAGACTTTGAAGGAAATATGCCCTAGAGGCAATAATAAAGTTATTATTTATATTTCCTTATATCATGATAAATGTTTATTATTCATGCTAGAATTGTATTAACGGAAACTTAGTACATGTGTGAATACATAGACAAGCAGTGTCACTAGTATGCCTCTACTTGACTAGCTCGTTGAACCAAAGATGGTTAAATTTCCTAGACATAGACATGAGTTGTCATTTGATTAGCGGGATCACATCATTAGAGAATGATGTGATTGACTTGACCCATTCGTTAGCATAGCACTTGATCGTTTAGTATGTTGCTATTGCTTTCTTCATGACTTATACATGTTCCTATGACTATGAGATTATGCAACTCCGAATCTTTGGAGGAACACTTTACGTGCTACCAAAGCGTCTGGCGTGGCTGGGTGATTATAAAGGTGCTCTCTGGTGTCTCCGATGGTACTTGTTGAGTTGGCATAGATCGAGATTAGGATTTGTCACTCCGATTGTCGGAGATAACTCTCGACCCTCTCGGTAATGCACATCACTATAAGCCTTGCGACAATGTAACTAATGAGTTAGTTGCGGGATGATGCATTCTGAGCGAGTAAAGAGACTTGCCGTAGCGATATTGAACTAGGTATTGAGATACAAGCGATCGAATCTCGGGCAAGTAACATACCGATGACAAAGGAACAACGTATGTTGTTATGCGGTTTGACCGATAAAGATCTTCGTAGAATCGTGGGAGCCAATATGAACATTTAGGTTCCGCTATTGGTTATTGACGAGGCGTGTCTCGGTCATGTCCACATAGTTCTCGAACCCGTAGAGATCCCTTGCGCTTAACGTTCGGTGACGATCGGTATTATGAGTTTATGTGTTTTGATGTACGAAGGAAGTTGAAGTCCGGATATGATCACGGACATGACGAGGAGTCTCGAAATGGTCGAGACATAAAGATCGATATATTGGATGACTATGTTTGGACATCGGAATGGTTCGGGTGAGTTCGGGCATTCTGGGAGATGCAGGGAGGTTACGGAGCCCCTCGGGAAGTGTATGGGCCTTATTGGGACTTAGTGGGAGATCGGAGGCGGCCTAGGAAGGCGTGCCCCCAAGCCCAATCCGAATTGGGAGGCGACCCCTTTCCTTCCTCCTCTCTCCTCCTTCCTTCCTCTCCTACTCCTACTTGGAAAGTGGGAATCCTACTCTGGTGGGAGTAGGACTCCCCTAAGACACGCCATAGAGAGGCCGTCCCCCTCCTCCACTCCTTTATATCTGGCGGAGAGGGCACCCCATAGACACACAAGTTGATCATTGATCTCTTAGCCGTGTCGGTGCCCCCTCCACCATAATCCACCTCGGTAATATCATTGCAGTGCTTAGTGAAGCCCTGTGCCGTTAGCTTCATCATCACGGTCATCATGCCGTCGTCTTGTGAAGCTCTCCCTCGACACTCTCACGGATCATGAGTTCATGGGACGTCACCGAGCTGAACGTGTGCAGATCGTGTAGGTGCCGTCGTTCGGTGCTAGGATCGGTCGTCGTGAAGACATCGACTACATCAACCTCGTTGTCATAATGCTTCCGCTTACGGTCTATGAGAGTACGTAGACAACACTCTCCCCTCTCGTTGCTGATACGTCTCCGTCGTATCTACTTTTCCAAACACTTTTGCCCTTGTTTTGGACTCTAACTTGTATGATTTGAATGGAACTAACCGGTTGTATTTGTTTTTGTGAGAATTGCCAAGGTGTTGTTTTATGTGCAGAAAACAAAAGTTCTCGAATGACACTGAAACTCCATGGAATATCTTAGAATAAATAATAAAAATCCTGCCAAAGATGAAGACCAGGGGCCCACACCTGTCCACGAGGGTGGGCGCCCCTCCCCAGGCGCGCCGCCCTACCTCGTGGGCCCCTGGTGGCCCTCGGCGCCAACTCCAACTCCATATATTGGCTTTGGGAGAAAAAAATCAGAGAGAAAGTTTCATCGCATTTTACGATCGGAGGCGCCAAGCCCTAATCTCTCTCGGGAGGCTGATCTGGAGTCCGTTCGGGGCTCGGAGAGGGATTCGTCGCCGTCGTCATCATCAACCATCCTCCATCACCAATTTCATGATGCTCACCGCCGATGCGTGAGTAATTGCATCGTAAGGCTTGCTGGGCGGTGATGGGTTGGATGAGATTTATCATGTAATCAAGTTAGTTTTGTTAGGGTTTGATCCTAGTATCCACTATGTTACGAGATTGATGTTGCTATGACTTTGCTATGCTTAATGCTTGTCACTAAGGCCGAGTGCCATGATTTCAGATCTGAACCTATTATGTTTCCATGAATATATGTGTGTTCTTGATCCTATCTTGCAAGTCTATAGTCACCTATCATGTGTTATGATTCGGCAACCCCGAAGTGGCAATAATCGGGACCACTCCCGGTGATGACCATAGTTTGAGGAGTTCATGTATTCACTATGTGCTAATGCTTTGTTCCGGTTCTCTATTAAAAGGAGTACTTAATATCCCTTAGTTTCCAATAGGACTCCGCTGCCACGGGAGAGTAGGACAAAAGATGTCATGCAAGTTCTTTTCCATAAGCACGTATGACTATATTCGGAATATATGCCTACATTACATCGATGAGCTGGAGCTAGTTACGTGTCACCCTATGTTATGGCTGTTACATGATGAACCACATCCGGCATAATTATCCATCACGATCCGGTGCCTCTGAGTTTTCCATATCTTGGTTTACGCTTATTTACTTTTCGTTGCTACTATTATCTTCACTAAAAATACCAAAAACATTACTTTTGCTGTCTTTACTTTGTTACCGTTACCACCACTATCATATTACTTTGCTACTAAACACTTTGCTGCAGATATTAAGTTTCCAGGTGTGGTTGAATTGACAACTCAGCTGCTAATACTTGAGAATATTATTTGGCTCCCCTTGTGTCGAATCAACAAATTTGGGTTGAATACTCTACCCTCGAAAACTGTTGCGATCCCTATACTTTATCAAGACCTTTTCTGTATTTGTTGCCGGGAGCATAACTCTATTCTTTGAGTCACTTGGGATTTATATCTGCTGGACACTATGAAGAATTTGAAAGGCGCTAAGACAACAATTTATCCCTCAACTACGAGGGAGGTAATGAACTACCATCTAGCTCGCACTTGATTCACCTTCGTTATGAGTAAGCTAGTGACACCTAAACCTACTTACGCTATTAGTTCCGATATATGCATGTTATTGATGAAGCCATACGCTATGCATGATACTTATGATGAAACTACTTCTATGCTTGATACTCTTGTGCCTCTTGGTGAATTTCTAGATGAACAAATTTCTAGGTCTAGAAAGAGAAATTATTGAAACGAACACGATAATGTTAGTGATGATGAAAATAGGCACTGCTATTCACGAGGGTTATCTTTTAATGCTGAATCTCTGAAGCTATTCTTGCTTGCCGGGATAGTCTTGAGCGTAAGAGGTTGCTAGTTAAATGGAGTAAAGAATCTTTTAGAGGTAGGATGAGACCCGACCTGCTTTTGCTACTTCACCTATCGTGTTCTGATCAGGATTATTATTATTTTACTGTTGATCCGGATATAATTACTTTGGTTGAATCGATCCTTTTATGGCTATGAATCTGAAACTGTTGTGGCACATCTTAGTAAGTTAGATGATATAGCTGCCTGTTTACTAATAATGAGAGATCGCGCTACCTTTATTTACTCAAAATATTTCCGTTCTCATTAAAGGGTGATGCCAAGAAATGGTTTAATTCTCTTGATCCTGGTTGTGTGCAAAGTCCCGAGGATATGATTTATTACTTCTCGCTAAATATTTCCTGCTCATAAGAAACAAGCTGCTTTGAGGGATATATATAATTTTGTGCAAATTGAAGAGAGTCTCCCACAAGCTTGGGGAGGCTTCTCAAGTTATAATGCTTTGCTGATCATCCTCTTAAGAAACACGAAATATTTGATATCCTTTACAATGGACTAGCGATGCTTCGAGATTACCTAGATAGTTGTGCTGGTTCTCTTTTCAGGAAAGAACACGGATGAAGCTGAAATTTTATTGAATAATATGTTGACAAATGAAAATAATTGGGCACCTCTGAGCCAACTCCGAGTCAGCTCGAGCAAATTCTTGAGCCTATTCCTAAACCAACTCCGAAGAAAGAGGTGTTCTATTTCTCGATCCGAAGATATGCAAGAGGCAAAGAAATCTATGAAAGAAAAAGGTATTAAAGCTGAAGATGTTAAAATTTACCTCCTATTGAAGAAATATATGGTCTTAATTTACACTTTGTTGAAGAAGTATATGATCTCAATTACTTATTTCTTGAAGAACCCCCGATATCCCGACACGGTAGTAAAGGTAAATTCTCTCTATAGATATGATAAAACTGATGTCCCTCCTACTAAAATTGCTAGTCGATTGCTTGGATGAGTTTGATGACTTTATGTTTAAGCAAGATGACTTTAATGCTTATTTTGGTAGACAATTAAAACAGAACACCTTTATGATTAAAAGCTTGAGTGATTATATGGCTAATATTAGAGGTAAACTCAAACTTGTTAGCAAACATGCTTCTATGGTTACCACTCAAGTAGAACAAGTAATTAAAGCTCAAAAAGAAGTGCTTAATGAAATGAATAGTAAGAAAAATGATTATGCTGTTAGAGTGGCTACTAGAACTGGTAGAATGACTCAGTAACCTTTGTATCCTGAAGGCCACCCTAAGAGAATCGAGCAAGATTCTCAGAGAAATAATGTTGATGTACCTAGTTCTTCTAAGAGGAAGAAAAACAAAAATGATAGAATTGTGCAAACTTCTAGTGAACCTATTGTTGAACCACCTGATAATCCAAATGATATCTCTATATGCGATCTTTGAAACACAATCGGTAATGAACATGAACCTAGTGGAAATGTTAATGATAATGTTCATGATGATGCTCAACCTAGTAATGATAATGATGTAGAAGTTGAACTTCTTTGTTGATCTTGATAACCCACAATCAAAGAATCAACGCTATGATAAAAGAGACTTCGTTGCTAGGAAACATGGTAAAGAAAGTGAACCATGGGTTCGAGAAACCCATGCCTTTTCCTCCCAAACCATCCAAGAAAAGGATGATGAGGATTTTGGCGCTTTCTTTGAAATGATTAGACCTATCTTTTTGCGTATCACGATTGGTGATATGCCCAAAATGAATCCTTATGCTAAATATATGAAAGATATCATAACAAATAAAGAAAGATATGAAGCTGAAATTTCCACCATGCTTGCTAATTATACTTTTAAGGGTGGAATACCAAAGAAACTTGGAGATCGAGGGTACCTACTATACCATGCTCCATTAAAAGAAATTATGTTAAAACTGCTTTATGTGATCTTGGAGCGGTGTTAGTGTTATGCCTCTCTCTTTATATCATAGACTTGACTTGAATAAGTTGACACCTCTTGAAATATCTTTGCAAATGGCTGATAAATCAAGCTGCTATACTGTCGGTATTTGTGAGGATGTGCTGTTGTGGTTGCAAAGCGTCACTATTTTAACGGACTTTGTTATTCTTGATATTCGAGGATGATAGTATGTCTATTATTCTTGGAAGACCTTTCCTTAATACTGCGAGGGGCTGTTATTGATTGCAACAAAGGCAATGTCACTTTTCATGTTAATGGTAATGAGCATACGGTACACTTTCAGAAACAACCTCAAGTTTATAGTATCAACTCTATTGGAAAAATTCCATCGATTATATTTGGATGTTTTGAATTTCCTCTTCCTCTGTCAAGAAGAAATATGATATACTTATTATTGGGGATGTCCATATCCCGTTGAGGTAACATAGTGTTACTCGAAATTTCTCGGTTTCATGTTAATCGGAATGAGTTTGTTAACAAGACTTGATCAACCTTGTTAGTGGATTCCTTTTGATGAGCATGAGATGGATGAAACTAAAGCACAACCTACATACCCTCTTTATATTCTCTATTATTTAGTAAAAATAAAGTAAAATAGTATTTTTATGTCGGTCTCCGACTTATCCGTGCAATATAAAAATATCCGAAAATAAAAGTCCTTAGAATGCCATGCCAATTTAATATGTTTTTTAGGAATATTTGAGGATTTTAGTGCAAAAATTACGAGGGGAGCTGCCACAGCCACGAGGTGGGCGCGCCCTACCCCAGGCGCGCCCCTACCTCGTGGGCCCATGGTGGCCCTCCTCCATTTATCCCTGCACCCATCTTCTTCCTCTGTCTCACACAAACCCGAAAAACCAACTCAAGCTCGTGTTCCAGCAACTTTTGCTGCGATTTTCGATATCCTTGCTCAAAGCACCTCTCGCAAAACTTCTTAGGGAGACTGTTCCTTGGTATGTGACTCCTCCATTGGTCCAATTAGTTTTTGTTCTAGTGCTTTATTCATTGCAAATTTGTGCTGCATAGGTGACCATGTTCTTGAGCTTGCATGTCAAATTTATATGGTTCCAAGTAGTTCTAATGCTTGATATATGCTCTAGGCACTTGTATGAGTAGTTGCTATCATTTTTATTGAAGTTGGTTCACTTTTATTTGAAGTTACTAAAAATTTCAGACTGTTTCAGAAATAATGAAGAGGCTTTTGAGGGGATCGTCGGTAGAAGCTCTAAGGAGAAACAAAAGGAAGAAGAACGAAGCCCAAATTTAATTTGCCTCGTGTCGCGGAGGTTCGGCCGTGTGAATGGCCTTGGATGACTTCTTGAGGAGGCAGGATTTATGAGGATTTCTATCTATTGATTGAAAGCATGGCCTCACCAACTTCCTCATGACTAACGTCATCGGTATCTCTTACTCACAAATACTTTTGTGCAGAACTTCTACTTTTCCCTAAGAAATCACCTCAATAGTAGAGTTTCATTTATATGGCGTTGTTAAGGAAATGCCATTAGCTGAATTTTGCGAGGTTTGCAAAATACCCTTTGAGGCACCTTAGATGAACCACACCGTAATTAAGTAGAAGCTTTCATTGACACTATCCTTTGTGGGAGAAACCAGGAAGGTTTACGATGCAAGAATCACTAGCATACATTTTCCTGTTTACGCTATTTTGCCTTATTTGCTAGTCGTTGCTTGATTGGGCCAGAGGCTGTGGGAACCTTAGTATTCTGATATTATTATTTTGTTCCATGGTTTATACATAATAACTCTGTTAGTATGGGTGGAATTGTTGCTAGGCGGTTAAGTCTGAACCGTACTAAAGGCCCCATCTTTGGAGGCATTTATGCTTCACGCCTAGCTGAATATTTTGAGATACCTATTAGGCATGAGGAGAAAGAAGAAACAGCACTGCCCCGTGCTTATTTAGATTATAAGAGTATGCTAGCGCATGATTTTCTTGTTAAGAGTCATGAAGGGAGCTCAAATATAAATTGTACTTTGATAAACATCACCTTGAGACTATTACCTTGCCTGCTCCCTCTTTGTTTAACTTGTCTCAGGTCCTTACATTGTTACGTGGCGGCTGTTCAAGCCTATCGGAATCCTGCACCAGCCCGAACCGGAGCCACAAGATGAGCCTCCACATTGTCATTTATTCTTGGGATCTGAGGCGGTTGCCGCCCGATGCGATCGAGGTCCTCTACATCACATTATGATCCCAACTATTCTTCATTGCGATGCGACCCGGCTACACCTACGGGTGTCGGCCGGGCTACCACGGCAATAGACCAACAGGCCAAAAGCCTAAGCTTGGGGTGTACATATTTCCACCAACATTACATTCATGTTCACACACTCATTGCTAGATGTCGGTGCTCATACTCTTTCCTTTGTAGTATCCATGCTAGTTTATTTCCTTTTTTCCTGCTTTCTTCTTGTGTGTTTAATAAACCTTAGAAAAAAATTAATAGTAGTTTATTTTTCCTGCCGTAGTAGTAATAATTAGAAAGAAAACCCAAAAATATTTCCCGTTCTTCTTTTACTTGTTGGGAGCTTTCCCGCGTAAATAGTTTTTATTTCTTTTCCTTTCTTTGGGGGTCGAGAAGACCATATTGAAAATGCTTAGTGGCTCTCATATGCATGATCGTTTATTTAACTTAGAGCCCATATTACTTGTCTTCTCACTTGAGTTGAATACTTGCAGATTCGACTTAGTCAATGCCGTGCACTCTTATTATTATACACACCGTTCGATTCGTGCAAGTGAAAGGCAATAATGATGATATATGATGGACTTATTGGGATGAGAAAAGATGGTATGAACTCGACCTCTCTTGTTTTTGTAAATATGATGATTCATTGTTCCTGATTCAGCTATTATGAAGTAAACATATTTGCAATGACATTTAGAGATTATAGTTGCTTGTGCCATGCTTGATGGTTTACCTTGCGTGCCAACATGCTATTGAGATGATTATGATGTGGTATGATAGGATGGTATCCTCCTTTGAATGAATTGAGTTACTAGACTTGGCACATGTTCACGCATGTAGTTGAATCAAATCAACATAGCCTTCATGATATTTATGTTCATGGTGGATTATATCCTACTCATGCTTGTATTCGGTGTAAATTAATTTTAATGCATGTTTCTATTGTTGTCGCTCTCTCAGTTAATTAGCTTCTCGGTCTTTTGCTAGCCTTCACATGTACTAGCGGGAATCTGCTTGTGCATCAAACTCCTTAAACCCCAAAGTTGTTCCATATGAGTCCACTATACCTTCCTATATCACGGTATCTACCTGCCGTTCCAAGTAAATTTGTATGTGCCAAACTCCAAACCTACAAATAAAATTCTGTTTTGTATGCTCGAGCAGCTCATGTGCAACTAGGGCTGCCTATATCTTCCATGCTAGGTGGGTTATTATCAAGAGAGTGGACTCCGCTCCTCATTCACGAGAAAGGGCGTGCAAGGATGCCCAGTCCATGATCCAAAAGATCAAAGCAAATCAAAATAATTAAACAAAACTCCCCTTGGGACCCGTTGAATGTTGGAGGCACTCGTTGTTTCGAGCAAGCCATGGATTGATGCTTGTGGAGGAGGGGGAGTATAAACCTTTACCATTCTGTTTGGGAACTTCCTATAATGCATGTAGTATGGAAGATACAGCCATCTCATAGTTGTTGTGTTGACAGTGAAAGTATGTCGCTCAAAATATAATTTATCTCTATTTCAAAATCGAGCTCTGGCACCTCTACAAATCCCTGCTTCCCTCTGCGAAGGGCCTATCTATTTACTTTTATGTTGAGTCATCACCCTTCTTATTAAAAAGCACCCATTTGGAGAGCACACCTTATCGTTTGCATTCATTATAATTGGTTTATATTGGGTATGACTTATTGGATCTCTTTTACCATGAATTACAATGTTTAGTCAGTCCTTGATCTTTAAAGGTGCTCTGCATTTATGTTTTGCGGTCTCAAAAAGGGCTAGCGAGATACCATTTCGTTATATCATGTTATGGTTATTTTGAGAAAGTGTTGTCATCCGAGTTTTATTATTATGGCGCACTAGCTGATTATGCTATTGATATGAGTAATTATGAGACCTCGTGTTATTGTGAGTATGGTTAGTTCATAATAATTGCTGAAACTTGAATAGTGGCTTATCATGTTTACAACAACGAGACAAGCGAGTTTGTAAAGTTTTCTTTTCTCTTTCAGTTTGTCAACTGAATTGCTTGAGGACAAGCAAGGGTTTAAGCTTGGGGAGTTGATCGTCTCCGTCGTATCTACTTTTCCAAACACTTTGCCCTTGTTTTGGACTCTAACATATGATTTGAATGGAACTAACCGGATGTGCTGTTTTCAGTTGAATTGCCATAGTGTTGTTTATATGCGAGAAAACAAAAGTTCTCGGAATGACCTGAAACTCCATGGAATATCTTAGAATAAATAATAGAAAATCCTGTAAAGATGAAGACCAGGGGCCCACACCCTGTCCACGAGGTGGCGCGCCCTCCCCAGGGCGCCGCCCTACCTCGTGGGCCCCTGGTGGCCCTCAGCGCCAACTCCAACTCCATATATTGGCTTTGGGAGAAAAATCAGAGAGAAAGTTTCATCGCGTTTTACGATCTGAGCCGCCGCCAAGCCCTAATCTCTCTCGGGAGGCTGATCTGGAGTCCGTTCGGGGTTCGGAGAGGGATTCGTCGCCGTCGTCATCATCAACCATCCTCCATCACCAATTTCATGATGCTCACCGCCGTGCGTGAGTAATTGCATCGTAGGCTTGTTGGATGGTGATGGGTTGGATGAGATTTATCATGTAATCGAGTTAGTTTTGTTAGGGTTTGATCCCTAGTATCCACTATGTTCTGAGATTGATGTTGCTATGACTTTGCTATGCTTAATGCTTGTCACTAGGGCCCGAGTGCCATGATTTCAGATCTGAACCGATTATGTTTTCATGAATATATGTGTGTTCTTGATCCTATCTTGCAAGTCTGTAGTCACCTATTATGTGTTATGATCCGGCAACCCCGAAGTGACAATAATCGGGACCACTCCCGGTGATGACCATAGTTTGAGGAGTTCATGTATTCC
>JAHIAM010000594.1:0-87466 GCA_021605205.1 Aegilops longissima
CCTCGCCCACGCCTCGCCCCATGCCGTCGATCGCCGGATCCCGCGGATCCGGGATTCGATCCCCTCCCGATTGCCCCCTCGCCAAGGTGAGACCCCTGCCTATAAAGCCCCTCCCGCACCCCATTCCCCCCTTGCCCCTCGCCGCAACCCCTCCTCCCCTCACATGCGCTCGCCGGAGCCGAGCTCACCTCCTCCGCCATTCACCTCGCCGCCGTCGCCCTAGACCTCCCCGAGCCTCGCCGACTTCACCAGACCACCCCCCCTCGTCGCCCCGCACCCGCCGGACCACTCCGCCGCCCTCCCCGACGACCGGAGCCGCCAACACACTCGCCACCGAGCCGCCGCCGCCGTCGAACGCCGGTGAGTCGCCGGAGCTCCACCCCCACCGTCCGATCTCGTTTGTGCGGTCCAGATTAGAACCCCGAAAGGGTATCCCCTTTTTAATAAAAAAACCGGGTTTTCACCGGTTCGTTACGGTTTAATTTAAGTTAGGGTTTATTTTATTTAGATCGGCCCGATTCAGTTTAACCATAGGGCCCGTTTAGTTATACTACACTCAGTGCGTAGGTTAGGCCCATTAGGCCATTTTTCTTTATTTTCGTTTTTCTGTTTTAACAGAATAGTTCCTGATTTGAAAAATTCATAACTTTTATTCTACTCAATATTTTTGAGTGATTCTTTTTTTGTTGGTTTGCAAATTTTCTATAGTTTCTGTAGAAAATATTATTAGCTATGTTAAAATTATTTTAAATTGCTTTATTTTAGATTTAGTCAGAATAGTAAATCTGTCATAAAATGAGCTAGGAAAATTATTTTGGATAATTCTTTTGTCCCAACTTTATTTTGACATTACCTAACCATAGGAATTAATTTGGGTATTTTAGGATTAATAAAAATTAGTTTTAATCAGAATCTTGTTAATCCTAATTAATTAACTAGCTACTGTTTTCCTATTATTTTAATTAGTAAATCAATTTATTTTTCACATGTGATTGATTATTCTAGGATAGTTTCTGTCACTTTATAGGATGAACTTTTATTTATAATAAATAAAACTTTTATTTTATTTTTCTTAATAGAATATGAATTAGGCCTAATAGGAGTTTCATAATAGATTTTTAATTGATTCTTTTTGCTCCTAGTTGCTTAATGCACTCTTTTCTGTTAAGTTAACATAAAACCATGATTAGATTATGTTGAGAAAATTTTTGTTATATAAAACTATTTTAGTTGTTGCTTGAAGTAGGAAAACTTTGAATTGGATTTTCTTTGAGTTTTTCCTTTGGGTTTTGTTTTGTTTGTTTTGGTGTGTTATGTTGCTATTGCTATTGTGTTAAGTGATGATATGCTATATGCTTACTGTGGTTATTGTTTGTCTCGGTAGAGTTTCCGGAGTGCGAAGCTTGCTACTACGAATCCCTAGCTTACGAGGATCATCAGCAAGGCAAGTCTTTGATCATGTTATTTTCAATACCTATGATTTTGTGCATTAGAAATTATACCACCCCACCATGCATGCAGTAGTTGAAATTTTGAAGTTATGTTCTTGAGTAGTATCATGTGGTAGGATGAACCAATCCCCTTGTTACCATGACCCCCGGGACGAAGTAGTTTACTTTGCTATGCTCGTAGACGGGTTTTGGTTGAGTGAAATTCATAAGAAAGATGTGAGAGTCAATGATGATGACAATCCCATGAACTACAAGATCAAGATGGACTTCGAAATTCACTATTGGGTGGAGGACGGTTGACGGGCACCCTGGAGAACCCAGTGGTTGGCCGGGATGCATGGAGAAGTGCCATGACATCTTGCGGAAAGCTTCACCCAGCCATGAAGAGATGGATGGATGCCCCATTAACCGGAAGCTTACGTGCAGCCGCAAGCCATTATGGGCTCGGCTGGGTTAACCTTAGTAGTGACGCTGGCTGGGCCGGTACTACGAGATGTAGAAGAACGGTAGGATTGGATGGGTACCGGCGGTAGCTGAAGAACTCTTGAAGACCCTGTTTCATTCGTCCGTCTTCAAACACCATGAAGTGCGAAGACTTAAAAGGAGGAATGATTCTTGCGGGTAAAGTCATAAACCTCTGCAGAGTTTAAAGATCTAATCGATTAGCCGTGTCCCGATTACGGACAAATTGAGCCTCTGGAACTTGGAAGTATTCAAAATCTCAACACTAAAACTAATGAATTAATTTGAGGGTTTATGACTTAATAATTTGGGAATGAGATATTGGTTGGCGGAACCATCTCAATAACTACCAACAATTTGTAGTAATTTGCAAGTAAGTCCTTTGTAGTAGGGAAAAATTTGCTTTTAGCAAAATGATGAAACTTAGAGCCCCACAGCCAAAATGCATATAGTGATAGTAATTTTATTATTGTTATTCTCTTCATGACTTGCCAGCTTATTCAAAAAGCTGACCTACACGGCTGCAACGTCTTATGTTGCAGAGATTTATTCCGATCAGGAGTGAGGCTACGCTCCGCGCTTGGCGATTGCCCTTTGGAGTCGGATGGACTCACTTTACTTCTACGCTTCCGCAGCTTTAGTAGTTTATTTCTCATGAGTTGGCCTTTGGCCGAATTTATTCTATTGAAATAAAGACTCTATATGAGAACCGTGTAATAAATTCAGGTGTGATTGAACTTTGATTATTTCATCGATGTACTGTGAGTACCAGCATGATCTTGGGATGGTACAGACACAGAGATTTCACCGATTTTGGGTCAGGTCGCTACAGCTATAGAGCTCCCACTCACTTTCTTGTAAATACAGGCTTCTCTAAAAGTTTGTATAAAACCATATGCTTTGATCACCTCATCAAAGCATATATTCCAACTCCGAGATGCTTGCACCAGTCCATAAATGGATCGCTGGAGCTTGCACAATTTGTTAGCACTTTTAGGATCGACAAAACCTTTTGGTTGCATCATATACAACTCTTCTTTAAGATATCCATTAAGGAATGCTGTTTTGACATCCATTTGCCAGATTTCATAAAATGCGGCAATTGCTAACATGATTCGGACAGACTTAAGCATCGCTGCGAGTGAGAAAATCTCATCGTAATCCACACCTTGAACTTGTCGAAAACAATTTTTCGGCAAGTCGAGCTTTGTAGATAGTAACACTATCATTAGCGTCTATATTCCTCTTGAAGATCCATTTATTCTCAATGGCTTACCGATCATCGGGCAAGTCCACCAAAGTCCACACTTTGTTCTCATACATGCATCCTATCTCAGATTTCATGGCCTGAAGCCTTTTATCGGAATCTGGGCTCATCATCGCTTCCTCATAGTTCGTAGGTTCGTCATGGTCTAGTAACATGACTTCCAGAACAGGGTTACCATACCAGTCTGGTGCGGACCGTACTATGGTTGACCTATGAGGTTTGGTAGTAACTTGATCTGAAGTTTCATGATCATCATCATTAACTTCCTCACTAATTGGTGTAGGAATCACTAGAACTTATTTCTGTGATGAACTACTTTCCAATTCGGGAGAAGGTACAATTACCTCATCAAGTTCTTCTTTCCTCCCACTCACTTATTTTGAGAGAAACTCCTTCTCTAGAAAGGATCCATTCTTAGCAACAAAAATCTTGCCTTCGGATCAGTGATAGAAGGTGTACCCAACAGTTTCTTTTGGGTATCCTATGAAGACGCACTTCTCCAATTTGGGTTCGAGCTTCTCAGTTTGAAACCTTTTCACATAAGCATCGCAGCCCAATACTTTAAGAACGACAGCTTATGTTTCTTGCCAAACCACAGTTCATACGGTGTCATCTCAACGGATTTAGATGGTGCCCTATTTAACGTGAATTAGCTGTCTCTAATGCATAACCCCAAAACGATAGTGGTAAATCGGTAAGAGACATCATAGATCGCACTATATCTAATAAAGTACGGTTACGATGTTCGGACACACCATTACGCTGTGGTGTTCCAGGTGGCGTGAGTTGTGAAACTATTCCACATTGTTTTAAATGAAGACCAAACTCGTAACTCAAATATTTCGCCTTTATGATCAGATCGTAGAAACTTTATTTTCTTGTTACAATGACTTTCCACTGCACTCTGAAATTCTTTGAACTTTTCAAATGTTTCGGACTTGTGTTTCATTAAGTAGATATACCCATATCTGCTCAAATCATCTGTGAAGGTTAGAAAATAACGATACCCACCACGAGCCTCAACACTCGTCGGACCACATACATCGGTATATATTATTTACAATAAGTCAGTGGCTCGCTCCATTGTTCTGGAGAACGGAGTCTTATTCATCTTACCCATGAGGCATGGTTCGCAAGCATCAAATGATTCATAATCTAGTGATTCCAAAAGTCCATCCGCATGGAGTTTCTTCATGCGCTTTAGACCAATATGACCTAAACGGCAGTGCCACAAATATGTTGCACTATCATTATCAACTTTGCATCTTTTGGCATCAATATTATGAATATGTGAATAACCACGATCGAATTCAACAAACCATTCACATTGTGTGTATGATCGTTGAATGTTTTATTTATATAAACAGAACAACAATTATTCTCTGACTTAAATGTATAACTGTATTGCAATAAAGATGATCCAATCATATTATGCTCAAGGAAAACACCAAATAACATATATTTTAGATTCAACACTAATCCCGAAGGTATAGGGAGTATGTGATGGTGATCTTATCAACCTTGGAATCACTTCCAACACACATCGTCACCTCGCCCTCCACTAGTCTCTGTTCATTTTGTAACTCATGTTTCGAGTTACTAATTATAGCAACTGAACCAGTATCAAATACCCAGGGGCTACTATGAACACTAGTAAAGTACACATCAATAACATGCATATCATATATACTTTTGTTCACTTTGACGTCCTTCTTATGCACCAAGTATTTGGGGAAGTTCCGCTTCTAGTGACGATTTCCTTTGCAGTAGAAGCACTCAGTTTCAGGCTTGGGTCTAGCTTTGGGCTTCTTCATGGGAGTGGCAACTTGCTTGCCATTCTTCTTGAAGTTCCCTTTCTTTCCCTTGCGCTTTTACTTGAAACTAGTGGTCTTGTCAACCATCAAAACTTGATGCTTTTCTTGATTTCTACCTTCGCCGATTTCAGCATCGTGAAGAGCTCGGGAATCGTTTTCGTCATCCCTTGCATATTATAGTTCATCACGAAGTTCCAGTAACTTGGTGATTGTGACTGATGGTAGCTAGAACTATGTCGGTATTTCCCCGGAGAGGGAGGGATGATGTAGCACATCAACGGTAGAGTATTTCCCTCAGTTATGAAACTAAGGTATCGAACCAGAAGGAGAACCAAGCAACACAATGTAAACAACACCTGCACAAAAATAACAACACCTCGCAAGCCGACGTGTTAAAGGGGTTGCCAATCCCTTTCGGGTAACGACGCTAGAAATTGGCAAGCGGACGTGAGGTAAATTGTAGTAGGTTGAAATAATCGATCGCAAATAAATAAAGTGCAGCAAGGTATTTTTGTATTTTTTGGTTTAATAGATCTGAATAAAAATGCAAAGGAAAAGTAGATCGCAAGGAAAATATATGAGAAAGAAGACCCGAGGGTCGTAGGTTTCACTAGTGGCTTCTATCGAGAAAAATAGCAAACGGTGGGTAAACAAATTACTGTTGGGCAATTGATAAAACTTCAAATAATTATGACGATATCCAGGCAATGATCATTACATAGGCATCACGTCCAAGATTAGTAGCCCAACTCCTGCCTGCATCTACTACTATTACTCCACAAGTCGACGGCTATCCAGCATGCATCTAGTGTATTAAGTTCATGGAAAAACGGAGTAATGCAATAAGAACGATGACATGATGTAGACAAGATCCATTTATCTATATGGCGGTAGATATAGATCTCGTCTTTTTATCCTTAGTAGCAACGATACATACGTGTCGTTTCCCCTTCTATCGCTGGGATCGAGCATCGTAAGATCGAACCCACTACCGAGCACCTCTTCCCATTGCAAGATGAATAGATCAAGTTGGCCAAACAAAACCCAAATATCGGAGACAAATACGAGGCTATAAGAGGTCATGCATATAAGAGATCAAAGAAACTCAAATAACTTTCATGGATATAAAAAGATATGACTGATCATAAACTCAAAGTTCATCAGATCCCAACAAACACACCGCAAAAGAGTTACATCATATGGATCTCCAAGAGACCATTGTATTGAGAATCCAGCGAGAGAGAAAGCCATCTAGCTACTAACTACGGACCTGAAGGTCTATAAAGAACTACTCACGCATCATTGGAGAGGCACCAATGGAAGTGGTGAACCCCTGCGTGATGGTGTCTAGATTGGATCTGGTGGTTCTAGACTCTGTGGCAGTTGGATGAATATTTCATCGATGCTTCTAGAGTTTTTGGAATATTGTGGTATTTATAGAGCAAAGAGGCGGTTCGGGGGGCACCCGAGGTGGGCACTACCCACCAGGGCGTGCCTGGTGGGTTGTGCCCCCATCGGGGCACCCCCAGGTGCAACCAGGGCCCATTGCCTTCCTTCTGGCCCATAAAAAATCATCGTGGAGTTTCATGGCATTTGGACTTACATCTGATATTCATTTCCTGCGATGTAAAAAACATGGAAAAAACAGCAACTGGCACTTGGCACTATGTCAATAGGTTAGTACCAAAAAATGATATAAAATGACTATAAAATGATTATAAAGCATCCAAGATTGATAATAAAACAGCATGGAACAATAAAAAATTATAGATACGTTGGAGACGTATCAGCATCCCCGAGCTTAACTCCTACTCGTCCTCGAGTAGGTAAGTGATAAAAAACAGAATTTTTGATGTGGGGTGATGTTCATCAAGTCATATCATATTCCTTTCTTTATAGCATGGACATTTGGACTTTTATGTGATTCAAAGCAATAGTCTAGTTTTGACATAATAATTTAGATACTCAAGCATATCAACAAGCAACCATGTCTTTCAAAATATCAATGCTAAAACAAGTTATCCCTAGCCCATCATGCTCAAACATTGATCCATTCATGAAACACACTCGAATATTAACTACACCCAATACTTGAGCATGATCGTATTGCTTCCTAGTTGGTGCTTTTTATGAGAGAAGATGGAGACTCAAATTTGAAAATAAAAATTGCATAAAGTAAAAGAAAGGCCCTTCGCAGAGGGAAGTAGGGACTTGTAGAGGTGCCAGAGCTCAAAGCGAAAAAATTAGAGATAAAAACATTTTGGGAGGTGTATTCATCCCACCAACGAAAATGACTTAGAGTTTCGAACACTTTCCATGCTAGATATGCCATAGGCGGTTCCCAAACAGAAAGTAAAGTTTATTCCTTTTTCCACCATTCTTTCACTTTCCATGGCTAGCCGTATCCACGGGTGCCCTCCATACCAACACTTTCCAAGGAATTTATTATTTGACAACATAAAGTAAATTCATTTTGTTTGCATTTTAGGACTGGGCATCCCTAAGACCTTTGCCTTACTCTCATGCAATGACAAGTGAATAAACACTCATCTTGAAAATAACACATCTAGCATGGAAAATATTAGCCACCCGTTACCGTTCCGCGAGCGAAACAAACACACAAAAGAGAAGTTTATTTTGAAAATTAGAGATGGCACATGCAAATTTGCTTAGAACGGCAAAAGAGTACCGCATATAGGTAGATATAGTGGACTCATGTGGCAAAACTGGTTTAAAGGATTTTGGATGCACAAGTAGAGGTCATACTTAGTGCAAAATGAAGGCTAGCAAAAGATTGGGAAGTGACCAACCAAGAAACGAATAATCTCATAAGCAAGCATTAAGCATAATTAACACCGAATAATGCACCACAAGTAGGTTAAATTTCATTGCATGATTATTGACTTTCATGCATGCATAGGGAATCACAAACCTTAACACCAATATTCTTACTAGAGCACAATTACTCATCAACATAACTCACATATCACATCATCATATCTCAAAACTATTACTAAGAATCAACTTTATTTTGTCCTATGATCTTCATGACATTTTCTTTACTTTATCCTTCTTTGATATCTATCACTTTGGTACTAATTTTTATGTGTTGCTTTTCATAAGCTCAAACAAATATAAGTGAAGATCATGAGCATAACAAATCTTCTTTCTCTCAAAATAATTTATGTGAAGCAAGAGAGAATTGCTTCAAAATTTTACTAACTGTCAAATAAATCTAAGTGAAGCAAGAGAGCATTTATTCAAACAAAACAAAGCACACCGTGCTCAAAAGGATATAAGTGAAGAACTAGAGCAAGTCCTAGCTCATAAAATATTTATGTGAAGCATAGAGAGCAATTCTAACAAGTCATGAAATAATTTTGGCTCTCTCAAATAGGTGTGTCCAGCAAGGATTGATGACTTAAAACATAAAATAAAACAAGCAAAGGCACATATCATACAAGACGCTCCAAGCAAAACACATATCATGTGACGAATAAAAATATAGTTTCAAGTAAAATACCGACAGTTGTTGGAAGAAAGCGGGGATGCCACTCGGGGGCATCCCCAAGCTTAGTTGGTTGCTCATTTTTGGATAATAGCTTGGGATGCCTGGGCATCCCCAAGCTTAGGCTCTTACATCCTTCCTTTTTACATCATAAGATAACCCAAAACTTGAAAACTTCAATCACACAAAACTCAACAAAATCTTCGTGAGATCCGTTAGTGTAAAATAAATCACTACTATAAGTGTTGTATCAAACCAATTCATATTTTGTTTTTGTATTATATCTACTGTATTACAACTTTTCTATGGCAAAAACTCATCAAAGAAAACCATAGAGCCATCGAAATAAGCATACAACACAAAGAAAACAGAATCTGTCAAAACAGAATAGTCTGTAGAAATCTGATTTAAACGAATACTTATGGAACTCCAAAACTTCTACCGAAATAGGATGACCAGGGAAATTTGCATATTAATCTTCTGCAAAAAGAATCAGAGAAAAAGCTCTTTTCTGTGATTTATGAAAATTATTTTCGTGAGCGCAAAGTTTCTGTCTTTTTCAGCAAGATCAAACAACTATCACCCAAGAAGATCCTATTGGCTTTACTTGGCACAAACACTAATTAAAACACAAAAAACACAATCATAACAGTAGCATAATTGTGCTAACACTCAAGAACATAAAGCAAAAAGCAAAAATGTTTTTTATTCATTGGGTTGCCTCCCAACAAGCGCTATAGTTTTACGCCCTTAGCAAGGCATAAAGCAAGGATCTATGTTTTGTCATCCTTCTTCTTCTTAATTTTCTTGGGGGTGTTTTTATCAGGAGGTTTTGTAAAACACAACATAAAACATATTATCCATAGAAACTTTAGCATTCCTTAGTTGCTTTTCATCATAACCCCTTTGATTTCCCGCTACAATCCAAGAATAGTGTTGACTAACATTATTAAAAACTTGTTGGATAATATCTAGAACGGGGACCTCCTTTTCAAGATTCTCATCAAAGATCTTATTATCCCCAAGCAACTACCTTAGTGCATAGTCACTATTGTAAAGAATTTCATCAATCACTGGTTTTTCGTGATTCATACCATAAAAGTCAAAGATTTCCCTAGCTTCCCGAATTATGTAGTCAAACTCGTTCATGAGAACGAGAGTGGCCAACTTTTTGGCTCTAGGATTCTTTATTTTGGGAAGCTCAAAAAACAATATTTGCAAAGTAGGATGAGTGCGGATAAATTTTCTTTCAAGTTTCAGAACTAGTGCTGAAATAGCATCCTCATAAGATCTAGTAGTTTTAAGTATAGGAGCATCATCAAGACTTAGATTTCCAACACAATTGAAAAATTCTTGGATACGTTCTTTTCCCATAATGTTCCCTTGCCCCAAGATAAAAGTTTTAGCATCCAGATTGCTTGTATGTCCAATCTTAGGAGTCAGGCCATCATTTGTCGGTGCCATACCGAAATCACGCATGATTACAAGCAAAGGATAGATTCGACGAGAAAACGGCGAACGAAAAAAGAGAGGCGAATAAAACAGCCAATTTTGTGAAGTGGGGGAGAGGAAAACGAGAGGCAAATGGCGAATAATGTAAATTGCAAGGAGATGAAATTTGTGATTAGGAACCTAGTTATGTTGAAGATCCTCCTCGGCAACGACGCTAGAAAATCTCCTTGATGGGAGCTAGAACTACGTCGGTATTTCCCCGGAGAGGGAGGGATGATGTAGCACAGCAACGGTAGAGTTTTTCCCTCAGTTATGAAACCAAGGTATCGAACCAGTAGGAGAACCAAGCAACACAATGTAAACATCACCTGCACACAAATAACAACACCTCGCAAGCCGACGTGTTAAAGGGGTTGTCAATCCCTTTCGGGTAATGGCGCCAGAAATTGGCAAGCGGACGTGAGGTAAATTGTAGTAGATTGAAATAATTGATCGCAAATAAATAAAGTGCAGCAAGGTATTTTTGTATTTTTTGGTTTAATAGATCTGAATAAAAAATGCAAAGGAAAAGTAGATCGCAAGGCAAATATATGAGAAAGAAGACCCGGGGGTCGTAGGTTTCACTAATGGCTTCTCTCGAGAAAAATAGCAAACGGTGGGTTAACAAATTACTATTGGGCAATTGATAGAACTTCAAATAATTATGACGATATCCATGCAATGATAATTACATAGGCATCACGTCCAAGATTAGTAGACCGACTCCTGCCTACATCTACTACTATTACTCCACAAATCGACCGCTATCCAGCATGCATCTAGTGTGTTAAGTTCATGGAAAAACGAAGTAATGTAATAAGAACGATGACATGATGTAGAAAAGATCTGTTTATCTATATGGAGGTAGATATATATATCGTCTTTTTATCCTTAGTAGCAACGATACATACATGTCGTTACCCCATCTGTCACTGGGCAAAAACACGTTAGACGTCCTCTACTTTGTTGTTGCAATTTTTTACATGGCTGCTATGGGCTTCTAGCAAGAACCGTTCTTACCTACGCATCAAAACCACAATGATTTTTCGTCAAGTGTGTTGTTTTAACCTTCAACAAGGACCGGCCATAGTCAAACTCGATTCAACTAAAGTTGGAGAAACAGACACCCGCTAGCCACCTGTGTGTGAAACACGTCGGTAGAACTAGTCTCATGAACGCGGTCATGCAATGTCGGTCCGGGCCGCTTCATCCAACAATACCGCTGAATCAAAGTAAGACGTTGGTGGTAAGCAGTATGACTATTATCGCCCACAACTCTTTGTGTTCTACTTGTGCATATAACATCTACGCATAGACCTGGCTCGGATGCAACTGTTAGGGAACGTAGTAATTCAAAAAAATTCCTACGATCACGCAAGATCTAACTAGGAGATGCATAGCAACGAGAGGGGAGAGTGTGTCCACGTACAATGTAGATCGAAGCGTTTAATGCTTAGTAACGCTGTTGATGTAGTCGAACGTCTTCACGATCCAACCAATCTATGTACCGAACGTACGGAACCTCCGTGTTCAGCACACGTTCAACACGATGACGTCCCTTGAGCTCTCGATCCAGTTGAGGACGAGGGAGAGTTTCGTCAGCACGATGGCGTGGCGACAATGATGATGAAGTTACCAGCGCAGGGCTTCACCAAAGCACTATGACTATATGACCGAGGTGTTGAACTGTGGAGGGGGGCACCGCACATGGCTAAGAGATTATCTGTTGTGCTATTGGGGTGCCCCCTGGCCATGTATATAAAGGAGGGAGGGAGAGAGGAGGCCGGCCAGGAGGGGCGCGCCAGGGGGGAGTCCTACTTGTCCAATTCAGTTTGGGTAGGGGGGAGGCGCGGGCCACCTTGTGGCCCTTCTTCCCTCTCTCCACTAAAGCCCACTAAGGCCCATTAACTTCCCCGAGGGGTTCCGGTAACCTCCCGGGACTCTGGAAAAATGCCCGAACTACTCGGAACCATTCCGATGTCCAAATGCAACCTTCCAATCACATACCTCTCGACCATTTCGAGACTCCTCGTCATATCTGTGATCACATTCGGGACTCCGAACAACCTTCGGTACATCAAAACACATAAACTCATAATACCGATCGTCATCGAACGTTAAGCGTGCGGACCCTACGGGTTCGAGAAATATGTAGACATGACCAAGACACATCTCTGGTCAATAACCAATAGCAGAACTTGGTTGCTCACATTGGCTCCTACATATTCTACGATGATCTTTATCGGTCAAACCGCATAACAACATACGTTATTCCCTTTGTCATCAGTATGTTACTTGCCCGAGATTCGATTGCCAGTATCATCATACCTAGTTTAGTTCAATCTCGTTACCGACAAGTCTCTTTACTCATTTTGTAATGCATCATCCCGTAACTAACTCATTAGTCACACTGCTTGCAAGGCTCATAGTGATGTGCATTACCGAGAGGGCCCAGAGATACCTCTCCGATACACGGAGTGAAAAATCCTAATCTCGGTCTATGCCAACTCAACAAACACCATCGGAGACACCTGTAGAGCATCTTTATAATCACCCAGTTACATTGTGACGTTTCATAGCACACAAGGTGTTCCTCCGGTATTCGGGAGTTGCATAATCTCATAGTCATAGGAACATGTATAAGTCATGAAGAAAGTAATAGCAATAAAACTAAACGATCATTATGCTAAGCTAACGGATGGGTCTTGTCCATCACATCATTCTCTAATGATGTGATCCCATTCATCAAATGATAACACATGTCTATGGTCAGGAAACTTAACCATCTTTGATTAGCGAGCTAGTCAAGTAGAGGCATACTAGGGACACACTGTTTGTCTATGTATTCACACATGTACTAAGTTTCCGGTTAATACAATTCTAGCATGAATAATAAACATTTATCATGATATAAGGAAATATAAATAACAACTTTATTATTGCCTCTAGGGCATATTTCCTTCAACCACGTGATGATCGGGTGTGATAAGCTCTACATTCACATACAACGGGTGCAAGACAGTTTTGCACATGCGGAATACTCGGGTTAAACTTGACGAGCCTAGCATGTACAGACATGGCCTCGAAACACTGGAGACTGAAAGGTCGAACGTGAATCATATAGTAGATATGATCAACATAGAGATGTTCACCATTGAAAACTACTCCATCTCACGTGATGATCGGACATGGTTTAATATGGATCACATGATCATTTAGATGACTTGAGGGATGTCTATCTAAGTGGGAGTTCTTAAGTAATATGATTAATTGAACTTAATTTATCATGAACTTAGTCCTGATAGTTTTTGCATATCTGTGTTGTAGATCAATGGCTCGTGCTACCGTTCCCTTGAATTTTAAAGCGTTCCTAGAGAAAGCTAAGTTGAAAGATGATCGTAGCAACTACACGGACTGGGTCCGTAATTTGAGGATTATCCTCATTGCTGCACATAAGAATTATGTCCTTGATGCACCGCTAGGTGAAAAGCCTCCTCCCGCTAATGTAGATGCTTTGAACGACTGGCAGACACGGTCTGATGACTACTCTATAGTTCAGTGTGCCATGTTTTACGGCTTAGAATCGGGACTTCAAAGACATTTTGAACGTCATGGACCATATGAGATGTTCGAGGAGTTGAAGTTAATATTTCAAGCAAATGCTCGAGTTGAGAGATATGAAGTCACCAACAAGTTCTATAGCTGCAAGATGGAGGAGAACTATTCTGTCAGTGAACACATACTCAGAATGTCTGGGTACCATAACCACTAGACTCGGCTGGGAGTTAATCTTCCACATGATAGTGTTATCGACAGAGTTCTTCAATCACTGCCACCAAGCTACAAAGGTTTCGTGATAAACTATAATATGCAAGGGATGGATAAGACAATTCCCGAGCTCTTCGCTATGCTCAAAGTTGTGGAGGTAGAAATCAAGAAAGAGTATCAAGTGTTGATGGTTAACAAGACCTCTAGTTTCAAGAAAAAGGGCAAGGGAAAGAAGGGGAACTTCAAGAAGAATGGCAAGCAAGTTGTCACTCCCGGGAAGAAGCCCAAGTCTGGACCCAAGCCCGAAACTGAGTGCTTCTACTGCAAAGGGACTGGTCACTGGAGGCGGAACTGCCCCAAGTATTTGGCGGATAAGAAGGATGGCAAAGTGAAGAAAGGTATATTTGATATACATGTTATTGATGTGTACCTTACTAATGCTCGTAGTAGCGCCTGGGTATTTGATACTGGTTCTGTTTCTCATATTTGCAACTCAAAACAGGGGCTACGTATTAAATGAAGATTGGCTAAGGACGAGGTGACGATGCGCGTCGAGAATGGTTCCAAGGTCAATGTGATTGCCGTCGGCACACTACCTCCACATCGACCTTCGGGATTAGTTTTAGACCTGAATAATTGTTATTTGGTGCCAGTGTTGAGCATGAAAGTTATATCTCGATCTTGTTTGATGCGAGACAGTTATTCATTTAAATCAGAGAATAACGGTTGTTCTATTTATACGAGTAATATCTTTTATGGTCATGCACCCTTGCAGAGTGGTCTATTTTTGTTGAATCTCGATCGTGGTGATACAGATATTCATAATATTGATGCCAAAAGATGCAAAGTTGATAATGATAGTGCAACATATTTGTGGCACTGCCGGTTAGGTCATATTGGTGTAAAGCGCATGAAGAAACTCCATGCGGATGGACTTTTGGAATCACTTGATTATGAATCATTTGATACTTGCGAACCATGCCTCATGGGCAAGATGACTAAAAATCCGTTCTCCGTAACAATGGAGCGAGCCACTGACTTATTGGAAATAATACATACCGATGTATGCGGTCCGATGAGTGTTGAGGCTCGTGGCGGGTATCGTTATTTTTGACCTTCACAGATGATTTGAGCAGATATGGGTATATATACTTAATGAAACACAAGTCTGAAACATTTGAAAAGTTCAAAGAGTTTCAGAGTGAACTGGAAATCATCGTAACAAGAAATAAAATTTCTACGATCTGATCGTGGAGGCGAATATTTGAGTTACGAGTTTAGCCTTCATTTAAAACAATCTGGAATAGTTTCACAGATCACGCCACCTGGAACACCATAGCGTAATGGTGTGTCCGAACGTCGTAACTGTACTTTATTAGATATGGTGCAATCTATGATGTCTCTTACCGATTTATCACTATCGTTTTGGGGTTATGCATTAGAGACAGTTGCATTCATGTTAAATAGGGCGCCATCTAAATCCGTTGAGACGACACCGTATGAACTGTGGTTTGGCAAGAAACCTAAGCTGTCATTTCTTAAAGTTTGGGGTTGCTATGCTAATGTGAAAAAGCTTCAGCCTGATAAGCTCGAACCCAAATCGGAGAAGTGTGTCTTCATAGGATACCCAAAAGAAACTGTTGGCTACACCTTCTATCACAGATCCGGAGGCAAGATATTTGTTGGTAAGAATGGATCCTTTCTAGAGAAGGAATTTCTCTTGAAAGAAGTGAGTGGGAGGAAAGTAGAACTTGATGAGTTAATTGTACCTCCTCTCGAATTGGAAAGTAGCTCATCACAGAAAATCATTCCCGTGATGCCTACACCAACTAATGAGGAAGTTAATGATGATGATCATGAAACTTCAGATCAAGTTACTACCGAACCTCGTAGGTCAACCAGAGTATGTTTCGTACCAGATTGGTACGGTAATCCCGTTCTAGAAGTCATGTTACTAGACCATGAGGAACCTACGAACTATGAGGAAGCGATGATGAGCCCAGATTCTGCAAAATGGCTTGAGGCCATGAAATCTGTGATGGGATCCATGTATGAGAACAAAGTATGGACTTTGGTTGACTTGCCCGATGATCGGCAAGCCATAGAGAATAAATGGATCTTCAAGAAGAAGACTGACGCTGATAGTAATGTTACTGTCTACAAAGCTCGACTTGTTGCGAAAGGTTTTCGACAAGCTCAAGGAGTTGACTATGATAAGACCTTCTCACCCGTAGCGATGCTTAAGTCTGTCTGAATCATGTTAGCAATTGCCGCATTTTATGATTATGAAATCGGCAAATGGACGCCAAAACTGCATTCCTTAATGGATTTCTTAAAGAAGAGTTGTATATGATGCAACCTGTCGGCGTTCGGGAACGGGGGTCCCTAGACTTGCCTGCCAGCGGCCCACGGCGTGGCTTTGCTAGCAGGCCCGTACGGCCCGTCTTCATCAACAAGGCATTCAAGACCCTCGCGAGGGGCCAAGCCTCGCGAGGCGGACGATGCAAGACCTCCTTAGGAGCGGCCCCGCCAGGCAGGCTTGCGAGGGGCGGAGAGATCAAGGCAAACCTCGCGAGGTTCTCGTGACGTGAGCCATGACGATCGAGACCAGGCGGGTGCCAGCGCGCACAGCGTCCTTGTTTCCTCTTTGGTGCTAAGGAGGCAAGCGCAGGCGCGGAGTACCGAGGCATCAAGCAAAGGTTTCCATATCAGTGCAACGAGACCAAGACCAGCAGGACGGCAAGACGGAGGTCACCATGGAGCCCAAGGCGGCACCACCACGAGCCTTTGCGGTGAAGACTACTTTTGTCAGGATAAGCTGTACTAGTTGTCCCCTTTCAAATTGGCTGTTGTTGGGTCCCTTCCCGCTCAATATTTGGGGAGAGGACCAAGGCCTCTATAAATAGGACTAGCCGCCATAGTAGAAGGCAACGAAGCCTGAGCTGATTGAATCCTCACACACACACAAGTTCGCCACGCACAATAACACCTCAACCTCAGGAGGCTGTTCTTCCCCCTTGTACTGTTCATCATCAGCACAAGAGGCAATCCACCACCACCACACTGGAGTAGGGTATTACACCAAAACAGTGGCCCGAACCAGTATAAATCTTGTGTCCCTTGTGTTATGAGTTCGCCGAGTTAGTCCGTGAGATCTTAGCAAAACTAGGATGTGGATCGGTAGGGGGAAATCTTCATGCGCACCCCAGTGTTCGAACCTTGAGGGTTTTGCCGGAACCCGTGATCCGCCATTTGGCGCGCAAGGTAGGGGTGCGCCGTAGCCTTCCCTCCGCCAATCAACGCTCCGCCACCACCGTGTTCGCCTCATGGCATGGCGCCCGCCATCGGCTCCGGCGAGCCGGCATCGACGATGGGGCTGGGGCTCGAGCCTCGCCCTCGCCTTGCGGCAGGTGCAGTGGCCACCCAAGTTCAAGCCAGAGATGCCGCCGCGCTACGACGGCGCGACGGACCCGTCAGCTTTCCTGCTGGCATACGAGGAGGCCGTCCTCGAGGAAGGGGGTGACGACAAGGTCATGGCCAATTGGTTTCCTATGGCCCTCACCGCGCATCCAAGACCTAGCTGCTCAACCTCCCCGGATCCACGGTGGCATCTTGGGAGGAGCTACGCGACCTCTTCACTGCGCGCTACGCGGCACCGGTGCACCACGCGGTCGTGGCCTTGCTAGGCGGCTCTCAAGCACCGCCTTCAGATCGCCATGTCAAGCCATTCCTTCGCCAGATCGGTGCCGCTTCCAAGCGCTCGGGGGCCCCGCCGGTCTAGTCCGCGCCCGAAGCCGACCTCACCTTCGACTCAGAATACCACTCCGTCGCCACCACCGGTTCGGGTATGCTCCCGTTGCTTTGCACGCCCACCATCTGCAATGTGGCCATCACCAATGCCCTCATCGCTGGTGGCGCCGGCCTCAACGTGCTCTCCGTGGAGGCCTTCAGCCTTCTTCACGTACCGCTCGAGTGGCTCAGCCTCAGCAAGCCTTTCTCAGGAGTTGGCGGCGGCACCGCCCACTCCCTGGGGCAGATCCGTCTCCCCATCACCTTTGGCACGCGCGACAACTACCGTACCGAGCTGGTCGACTTCGACATCGCCTGCATCGGCCTCCCGTACAATGCCATCCTCGAGTACCCGGCTCTGGCCCAGTTCATGGCAGCAACCCACCCGGCATACAACCTCATGAAGATGCCGGGAAGCAAGGGTGTCCTCACTCTCAAGGGGGACGCCAAGGAGGCCGTGGTGGCGCTCAAGCTTGCCTTCAAGACCGCCGCGGCAGCACAGCTCGTCGGCACGGGCGCCTCCAAGGCCAAGGGGGCCGCACCAACCAAGAAGAAGCAACTTATCACCCGAGACAAGGCAGAAACCAAGCAGGTGCCGTTCGGTGAAGACGGATCCTCGGGAGCCACCTTTACCATAGGTGCCGACCTCGACCCGAGCCAAGAGGAGGCGTTGGTGAAGTTCTTGCGCACAAACAAGAAGATATTCGCATGGGAGCCCAAGCAGTTGGTGGGGGTCCCGAGAGAAGTGATTCAACATCACTTAAGGGTGTGCCCCCATGTATGCCCAGTGAAGCAGCGGGCGAGACGACAGTCCACGAAGAAGCAGGCCTTCATCATCCAAGAGACCCGCAAGCTAGAGGCGGCGGGTGCCATTCGCGAGGTTCGGTACCCCGAATGGACTGGTGAACCCCGTCGTTTTGCCGAAGAAAGGTGGGAAGGAGCGAATGTGCGTCAACTTCACCAACCTCAACAAGGCATGCCCCAAGATCCGTTCCCGCTCCCACGCATCGACCAGATCGTTGACTCCACCGCCGAGTGCGGCCTGCTGTGCTTCCTGGATGCATTCTCAGGATATCACAAGATCAAGATGGTGGTAGAAGTTGTAGAGAAGACAGCCTTCCTGACCCCATGAGGGTGTACTACTACACTTGCATGCCTTTCGGACTATGTCGCGGACGCAACTTTTCAGCGGCTGACAGCTCGGGAGGAACACGGAGGCCTACGTCGACGACATTGTGGTGAAATCTCGGGAGGCGAGAACCTTGATCCAGGATCTAGAGGAGACCTTCGCGAGTCTACGCCAGGTGAACTTGCGACTTAACCCGGAGAAGTGCGTGTTTGGTGTCCCTTCCGGCAAGCTGCTGGGTTTCCTCATATCCCACAGGGGGATCGAGGCGAACCCAAAAAAGATCAAGGTCATTGAAGACATGAGCCCACCTCAGACCCCCAAGGAAATGCAAAAGCTGGCTGGTCGGGTGACTGCGTTCGGGCGCTTCATCTCCAAGCTGGGGGAGCGCGCCCTACCCTTCTTCAAGCTGATGAAGAAGAAGGGCCCGTTCGAGTGGACCCCGAAGGCCGACCGAGCTTTTCAAGACCTCAAGAGATACTTGACCAGCCCTCCAGTGATGGTGGCGTCGCGACCTCTCGAGTCCCTAGTGCTTTATCTTGCCGCCGCTCCGTACTCAGCCAGTGTAGCTCTAGTGGCGGTTCGGGAAGAACACCAAGCCAAAGGCGCGTTACGGCGAGCCATGCCACCAGCCGGACTAACGCAAGATCGGGAAGACACCGCAAGAGCCATAGCAGCATCGACAAAGGACCAAGCTCGGCAGGACGACGCCGTCAAGGTCCCGGCAAGCGATCAAGCGTCGGAGGTTCCACCACCTCGCGAGACACCCCAACTTCCGCAGGACACGAGCCTCACCAACACGCCGGTTCTCGTCAAGCACCCGGTGTATTTCGTCAGCACGGTGTTGCTGGACGCAAGGGCACGATACCCCATGCCCTAGAAGCTATTGCTCGCGCTCTTGGTGGCCTCACGGAAGTTGCAGCACTACTTCCAGGGCCACCCCATCAAGGTCGTCTCGGCCTACCCATTGGAGAGAGTGCTCAGGAGCCCCAACTCTGTTGGAAGGGTTGCTGAGTGGATCGTCGAGCTGCAGGCATTCCAGTTGGAGTTCAGCACCACCAGGGTCATCAAGGGAGCCGCACTCGCTGATTTCGTGGCAGAATGGATGGATGCCCCGACGCTGGAAGTAGGCGAGGACCAGTCCACCTCGCCGGGAAGTGAGGCGCCCGATGGCTGGGTCATGTATTTCGATGGGGCCTTCGTGCACCTGTATGCCAGGGCTGGAGCAAGATTGCCTTGCCCACTCAGAACAAGCTCTACTACGCTGTACAGCTCTGCTTTCAGCAGGGCGAGAAGGTCTCCAACAACATTGCAGAATACGAAGGTCTAATAGCTGGCCTGAAAGCTGCGGCAGCCCTGGGGGTGAAGCGCCTCACTGTCAGGGGCGACTCGCAGCTTCTCGTCAACTCTCCACCAAATATACGAGCCGAAGGACGAGCACATGGAGGCACACCTCGCAGAAGTGCGCAAGATGGAGAAGCAGTTCCTGGGCCTGGAGTTGCAGCACGTGCCCCGTGGCACCAACAAGGAAGCTGACGACATTGATAAGAGGGCATCCAAGCGGCAGCCCCAAGAGCCTGGCGTCTTTGAGGAGCGGCTCTTCAAGCCGTCAACAATGCCACCACTTTCAAGGACAGCTCAGCCTCGGGAGGAGCTCCCGCAGCCGCCTGCCACAGGCACTACAAAAAAAATACACTTCTGTGATGATACGTGTTTGTCACAGTAGGTCACATTTTCTGTCATGCATGTACATCCATGACAAATTTATGACAGAATCAAGATAGTCATGCATGTTCTGTCGTAGAAGTGTTCCATGACATTACCAAAATTATCATAACTGAAGTGTCCACTTCCATGACGATAAATCGCGCGTCACAGAAGTGCTTTCGTCAAGGGTGACCGACACATGGCATCCACCGTAACGGAACGCCGTTAAGCTATCGGGTCCGATTTTGGATCCGATAACCCGTGGCACGGCCCAACAGTGGCCCATTCCGGTGAAAAAGGCTGGCCCAGTAAAAAATAGCAGGCCAGCCCATATAAGGCCTACTTGTGTCAGGTCCATTTAAGCCCACGTCCCATACGAGATGTGTTGATTCGGCCCATCAACGACCCATTAAAGATTTGACACCATTGCAGCCCATCGTCAGTTCGAGCTCGTTAACAGCCCGCTATATATTTGGGCTCTATCGGCCCGATGAGATTTTGGCATGTTAACAGCCCATTCAGTGGATGGGCCAATTTTCACGATGTACATCTTTCGTACTTTTAGCGACCCATTTAAATATTGGGCTAATTTCCGGCCCGGTGTGTCTTTCAGCCTGTTGACGGCCATAAATCAGTTGGGCCATTTGTAGTCGGACCTGAGTTTCGGCCTTTTAGCGACCCATTTAATTTTTGGGCCAATTTCCGGCCTGGTGTGTCTTTTAGCCTGGTGACGGCCCATATATCTGTTGGGCCATTTGTAGTCGGACCTGAGTTTTGGCCTTTTAGCGACCCATTTAAGTGTTGGGCCAATTCCCGGCCCTGTGTGCCTTTCAGCCTGTTAACGGACCATAAATGAGTTGGGCCATTTGTAGTCGGACCTGAGTTTTGTCCTTTTAACGGCCCGTGCCCTTCATGGTCCAATACCAGCCCGGTTTCTCTTTCGGCATGCTAAAGGCCCACAACATAGTTGGGCCATTTACAATACGGCCTGACTTTCGGGCTCTTAGCGGCCCACGCTCTTCATGGTCCAGTACAAGCCTGCTATCTCTTTCGGCCTGCTAAAGGCCCACAGTATAGTTGGGCCATATGTAGCCCGAACTTAGTAATGGCCTGTTAACGGACCGTGAAATCAATTGGGCCCACCTGTTGCCCGCTTCGATGTCTGCCTGTTAACGACCCGGGAGTTAAGAGGGCCGACCATTAACTTTCGGCCTGGTAACGGCCCATTAACTTAATGGGCGCACTAAAGTTCGTACATGTCTTTAGGCCAAATTAGATAATTTGAGCCCATTACGACGAAAGCAATTATGCATGTGACCAAAACCGATCAAGCAAAGGTACGACATATAGGGAAAAACGTTGCACATCCAACATATATTACAGGAAATTACATCCACTGAGCAATCAAAGATTGATGCCAGTGCAAATAAATGAACAGAACCTAACGATCTACAACGTCACAATCTTCAACCCAAAGATGGATGACGCCTCAGAAGCATGTGGGCAAGTTCTTGCTGCTTTGCTACTTGTCTCTCGAAAACATTGATCGCTTGTTGTGTCGCACGACTCGCACCTCTGATTCCTCCACCATTTCCATCATTCCTTCAGCCATTAATTGGTTCACAAACATACATTTTTTCCATTGCGTTCGAGACAGAGGATACTGAACAGATTTAGATGGCGATTTTGGCAGGCTTGTATTATTGATAGTGGAGAGTGTCTCGACCACTGCATCACAACATAAATTAGGAGGGGAACCAAACAGATTAATCATGAGTTATTGGCATATTACCTGACCTAGATTTATTGGAAAGAAACAATGGGGTTGCCTTGCTGTTTTCAGAGTTTGTCTTCTTATCTTCAGTAGTGTGACACCCCAAAATTTTAACCTTGTTTTATTAATTAAAATTTTGCCAGGAAACTTAAACTTTTATTTTCTGGATTTTCTTTTGATTTCAGAACCATTCTTTTCCTTGTTATTATGGAGTTTTACCCCAAGTGAAAACTTTCCAAATATATTATTGGACTTGTTTATCCCCTCAAGAAAAACATTTCTATTATCAGTGGATTTATTTGCATAATTATTTCTCTCTGAGCTTTATACCTTAAAGTGATTTTTCATTAGTTTTGGAGCTCTATTTGAACTACAACCATTTGATAAATTTATTTAAAATTCCAACCAAAATTTGGAGATGTCATGTGATGTTTTTAAATCACTTTTATGCAAAAATATCTTCTGTTCATTGGAGATTTTGAGCTCTACACCAAGTTTTCAAATCTAGTCCAGTGGGCAAATTTTGCACTACAACCTATTTAAATATTTCTTTAAAACTTCCACCAAAATTATGGGATGTTAATAGGAGTATATTATTCAACTTTATGCAAAAACCCAGTGATGTTCTTTGAAAAATTTGAGTAAATCAACCTCATTTTCATTCTGGCCCAGTTGGGTGTTTTCTACTGCATCCCTAATTATTTTTGCTCTAGTGACCATGGGTTTTCTCCTGCTTGTAGTTCACCCTACAAAACCCTTAAGTCCAAGAGACTGGACCCATTGGAGTAATTTTAGTCCATGAAATTATGCCCTTTTCTTTTTGTCCAGAATTGGTTTTCTCAAAAACTTGCACTAACAAGTTTCTGTTTTTGACCAACTAACCTTGCAAACCTCTTCATCATCTAAAGAGACCCTGATCTGGAGATTTTGGCCACTCCAAGAGTTGCCTAGATGCCCTTGGCATTCTGTCAAACACCTTGAGTGCCTGGACAGTTTTGACATGATTTTTAGTTTGCACTGGGGGCTTGACCCCCCGACCACACCACCATGTCCACTAATCTTCTTGCAAACCCTAACCTAGTCCTGTTAGTCCCCAGCCTCATCCAAGCCCTCTAGCACCCGCTGGCATTATGCCGAACACGCAGCATGCGTGCGCTGGGCACGCGTGCACCGAGCCGCCGCGTCTCGCTGCCGCCCTCCCCGCGCACGCTCTGACCTCTCCCCACTCGCAGCCAGCGCCCCGACCCCTCCCTCACCGCAGAGCCGCCCTGGCCCCCCCTCCTGGCGCACCATAGCATCACTACCGGATGCCGCCACCGCCGCCCTGACAGCTCTGTCATGGACGGCGCCGCCCGAGCCACACCAGCGCGCCAACTCGCTCATGGAACAGCCCGAGCTCATCCACGAGCTAGTCCGCTAGCGCCTGTCGCCGCCACGATGCCCTGCAAGCTACAGCGAGGCGGTTTGCCGAGCTTATCTCGGGCCACCGCGGATACGACCTCGTTGTGCTATAAAAGGAGACCCCCGAGCTCATCCGAGCACTCAGGCGACCTCAGGCCACCCCCATAGCACCCCCACAGCCAGTAATCGTCGGGGGGAAGTCGTCTTCCTCGACTCCGGCCGGTTCGGCCGCTGCCACGCCCCAGCGCCATGCGTCACAACCAGGGCCTCCCCCGCCCATCCAGCACCACCACCCGACTCCTCTCAACCGTGCGGAGCTGCCCAGCCTCTCAAACGTGATCGGGAATCACCGTAGACTGAAACCCCAGACCCACCCGAAGCCTCCTCCGCCGCGGAGCTCACCGCCGGCAACTCCCTCCAACCTCGATGACCCAACAACCACCAGGAGTACCGCCTCGGTCTGGCGGATCCATCCCTGCCCTCGGGACCCCGTGAGGAGCCACGGTTCGTCGACGACGATCGCCGGAACCCCGCCCTCGCTCGGACAGAGGAGGAAGAAGGCAGGGACGATTGGTCAAACTTGACCAGTGGGCCCAAGGGACCCACTGTCAGTGACCCAGCCCCGCCGAAGCGTGGCTTAAGTGGAAACGTATTCCACTGAATACGTTTTCGCTAAACAGAAGGCGTAAGCCCCCGAACCGTTTTTCTTTTTCTGTTTTATTTTTAAAAACAGATTTTTGACTAAACTTTGACCGGCTATAACTTTTTAAATATAACTCCAAATGAGTTGATTCTTTTTCCTACCTCTCTGAAATTTCACCTAGTTTATTTTAATATTTATTTCAAAAATAATTAGGGAAACTTCTTGTACTGTTTTTAAAGTTTGTGTTAATTTGAATATTTTCAAAAATAGGAGTTTGAAGAAGGAGAAAACTTTCAAAAGTTTTGGAATGCACCCTGCCTCTCCACAACTTGAAGGCAAGCATTCTGAACCCTAGCATAATATTGTCTTGCATTGTACGGTTGCAACCCCATCTTGTCTCGGAGATTTCATTATTCTATGCGATGATACGATCATAATCATAGTGCATATTGATGATTTCATGTTGTTGGCATTTGATATGTTTGTGATAGAAATCCCCCTCATATGCCTCTCATGCCTACCGGGAAGGATCCGGGAAAGTCTCTGTCTTGGGTAGACACGAGCTTGTCCCTCGACGAGACGGTTATGACCGGTGGGGCATGGGGAGGTATGATGAGTGGTGGTTCTGTCTGATGGATGTGAAATATAATTCTTGAGCTAACCATGCAGGAAATGCTTTAACCTCCTAAGTCGACCATAGATCGAGTCTTGTTCCAGTAAGCCCCATACTTGTTTCGTACTACCACTTGCCCCCGCCATGTAGGGTAGGGTTCAAGAATTGTCAACCCTGTCCTAGCACACACCGTGTGAGAGGCCATGGTGGAAGATACCGGCAGATCCGTAGGCATGCCACCTGGTCCGGGGCATGGGTGTTTCCGTTGGGACCGAGAGGGGGCACCCTTAGAGCTGCGTTATAAGTTTGATCCCATGCTAAGCGAGGTTGTAGCCTCCTCACTTAGAGTTTCGCTTGACGGGTGTCGTGGGTGATTCCAGACATCGGTAAGTCAGACTGGTGTGTGCGGTCAGGTGTGTTTTCGAATGAAAGACCGTAGACGGAATTAGTCCTGACGGACTAAAGGAAATCTGTTGCTAGTGGGTAAAGAGTACACCCTATGCAGAGATATTATACCTATTCGAATAGCCGTGTCCATGGTTAAGGACTACAGTCTGGGATGGGTCAAGTGTCGGTCTTAGTGTCGGTCTTCGGAGGAAAAACTACTAAACCAGAACATTGATTATGACCTGTGACATATGATGATTATGATTCTTATTATTGTGGACTAACCATTTGTATTATTTGAATTAATGAGTATCCCTGGGACGGTTCTACCTCCTGGATATTCACTGTGATTATTTTTATATATAAGCCCTCTATGTGGTGTCGCTCAGACGCCCGACTGTGGCATGCTTGTTATTTCAACTGCTTATAAGCCCTTTATGTGGTGTCGCTCAGACGCCCGACTGCGGCATGTTTGTTATTTCAATTGCTTATAAGCCCTTTATGTGGTGTCGCACAGACGCCCGACTGTGGCATGCTTGTTATATTATTATCCTTTCGAGGCGTCACTTCAGACACCCGATCGGTGCTTTTCATTCCTACTCCCTGATCGTTTATTCATGTTTTATTTGAATGATCTGCTTGCGGGCATCATGAACCTTATTTCATAACAGACGAAGTGATCATAGAATATTTCAAAGCATGATTATCAGTGGTTATATTATACCTGTGTTCTTAATGTTTGCGAGTACATTCAAAGTACTCACTGGCTTGTCCCTGGCTATTGTCTTGGCCAGATTTCTTGCGTGGAGAGGAGCGTTGCGATGACAGCCCCGGAACCTACGCAAATGGTGATAGCAGCCTCGCGAAGATAGGAGTTATCCTGGTCAGCTATTCCTGTGGGAAATGGAGTCCCATAGACGCTGATGATCCACAAACCGCTTCCGCTGTCAACCACTAGAAACCATTTGTTGTACCCATAGGCCACAATGGTCTTGTACTACATATGATGTACTTTGCTTGGAGTTTTCTGTATCAAGTTGGTGACTCATCAGCTAACAGTAATCCTGGGGCTGGTGAGCACAAGGGCCACTTTCCGGGAAATTAATATCCCGAAAAACCGGTCCTGACAAGTAGCCTACACCAAATTAAGACACTAGCATTGCTATCATTGGCCAAGTCAGATAATAGGAAAGCAACATTGGCACAATGAACGTTTGGGCAACTAGCCAACAGAAAATTAACACAATATGGCATAGCTATCATCAGCCAGGTAAGGTAATACGAAAGCAACATTGACACAATGAATGAATGGGCAACCAGAGCAGCATACAATTTAGTAATGTGCATGATATGAGATAGTACACTCATGCAGCTCACTATGCAAAACTACCAGGCAGTTTTCTTTACAAAAATCAACATTGGCGCCTTTAACATTTTGCTACAACTAATTTTAGATCAGACAATTCACGCCAATTAACAAAATACATGCTGTTGTAAAAATATAGTGATATACAACGGGTACTTACATCAGCATTGGGGCATAGAGAATTCCTGCAAGATAATTTCCTCGAATACAATCGCAATGAAGGAAATCTTCTATCATTTAACCTTATTTTCTAAAAGAGAGATGGGTAAGAAACATGTAGACAATATGATCAGAATGCTACAAAATTTCATGATGCGAGGATACGCACACGCTTCTTAGAATGGAGTTGACATTCTTTGCCGGATCGAGCGGACTAGTTCTTTGGCCACTGGAATCTGCTTATTATCGATGGGAGTTGGGTTTCTGTCTTTGGAGCAAGATCTATGAAAAATGGAGTTGGTTTATTATCTCCGGCATTTGGATCTTTCGCAAAGACCTGGTTTGTAACCCTTCAGATTCTAACATAGCCGTCTTTCCCTTGCATGCCTTATATAGAAGAATGGTGCTTCAATTATAAAACATGCTACAACCAAGATGGAATACGTACTGAAGAATAGAAAGGCATGACATATTGACATGTATTCCTCCATCCGAAATAAATGGATGGGTCTAGGAGTATTTCAGTTCTAGATACATCCAGTTTTATCCATTTCGCGACATGTAATCCGGACGGAGGAGTATGATGTAAGATCTAGGATACGACAGACAACACAAGAAAAAACACCGAAAGCCCACTGCAGAACCAAATTAATCAAACCCATCGATATGAGATAGTACACTCATGCAGCTCAGATGCAAAACTACTGTGCTGTTTTCCTTACAAAAATCAACATTGTGGCCTTTAATCATACATTTTGCTACAACTAAATTTAGATCAGATAAAGGTTGGATTTACGCCGATTAACAAAATATATGCTGATGTAAAAATATAGTGATATACATCGTACTTACATCTGCATTGAGTCTGAGAGAATTCTGCAAGAATCTTTCCTCGCAGAGCGATATCGCAGAAATTCTTCTATCTATTAAGCTTATTTTCTAAAAGAGAGATGGGTAAGAAACATGTAGAAAATACGATCGGCATGCTATAAAATTTCATGATGCAAGGATACGCACACGCTTCTTAGAATGGAGTTGACATATTTTCGCTGGACTGGAGCGGACTAGTTCTTTGGCCACCGAATCTGCTTATTATCGTGAGGAGTTGGGTTTCTCTCTTTGCGGAGCAAGATCTATAAAAACTGGAGTTGGTTTATTATCTCTGGCGTTTGGATCTTTTGCAAAGACCTGGTTTGTAACCCTTCAGATTCTAACATATAGTCGTCTTCCCCTTGCATGCCTTGTATAAAGAATGGTGCTTCAATTATAAAACATGCTACAAAGAGAGATGGAATAGGTACTAAAGAATAGAAAGGCATGACATATTGACATGTATTCCTCCATCCGAAAAAATGGATGGGTCTAGGCGATTTCAGTTCTAGATACATCCTTTTTATCCATTTCGCAACATGTAATCCGGACGGAGGGAGTATGGTGTAAGAGCTAGGATACGACAGACAACACAAGAAAAAACACTAGTTGAATGTAAAACTGTTGCTAGCGTAATACGCATGAAAAACTAAGGCAACATACACGTGTATGATTGGGAAACTAAGATGGCATTGCAACAGAGCACTAGAACAACACTTCAATGTAAAAAAACCTGGTATGGTAGATGATGAAGTACATACCGATGAATAACAATGCATAAGATATTCGAAGCATGATGTCCAAATTAAGCAGATGGCATTGCGATAGAGTAGAATGACAAGACTTGAATTTGAAAACATGTTATCATGAATGGAATAGGTCTTGAAAAACAGGAAGGCATGGCATATTTACATGCATGATCAGCATGCTAAGCACATGGCATTACAACAGAGTAGATACACTCCAGGACATTATATTCATGTTGTACCCATATCACGGGCCAAGTTAGAGCAAGGACCTTGTGGGGTGAAGAGGATTCAACATCTTTCCGCAAGTCTTTCAAGAATTGTCGTTACATGTTCCATCATATTGGGTATCATTGACATCAAGTTTATTGGCCTTTACATTGCTCCGTGAGGTTCTTGTGTGGATATATCAGTGTGTGCAATTATATCTGACATGCATGGAAGACAACTAGTAGTTAGATTTATGTAATGAGTGCCTGTAGGAGACGACATAAATAGTAGGACTAGGGTTAACTAGCAGCAATAGGTCTCAAAAACTAAAGGGAGAACACAGATGAAAGCTACAGAATATGTATCGTTTGTACTCGAGATTAACTAGATGGCACACAAAAGTATTAGAGAATAACATAGGTAATACTAGAGGTGGTATAATACTATAATCACCATCCTGTGGGATAGCATTGGCTGATGGATGATAACTATGGAACAACGTTACCTAAAGAACAAGTATCTTAGCTGAACTATGGAACAACGTTAACTCCTGAACAAGACCCGTAAGAGATCAACATGAATATACAGTGAAATGTGATAATCTATTTTCCATGCTTAGATGAATAACAAAGCCATAAATGTTGCACACAAGTAAGATGAGGGTACAACCTATCTGGCGGCCATCCATTGGAGTGAGCATCATGTGATGACTTGTCGATGGCCCTGCAGTTGTTGTGGTTTTCCATGTCGGGCACGCGCATTCGATGTAGGGAACTGCTGAGTGGGGACTATAGCTCCTTCCGTGTATGCTTCCCATGTTGGAGCAGCATGTGAGTCAAGACGGTGTGGCTGAAGATGCAGATAACGCATAATGTTAAGAATGACACATCTCTTTGATCTGAAGAAATACACTAAGAGATCAACAACAATGTACGAGAGTGGTCACACGTCTGTTGACTGAGACTAAATTGGGGTCACACGATTTTATTTTATTTTGGTACTGTCCGATCTACGCCGGATGGCTTGATGGCCGTCTTGTGCCTCCCGGCTGACACTGTTAGGAATCTTCCCTGAAGAGCCAGCGACCAATGGCAGAGCAGCTTGCCTCCGTCGTCCGTGGCCCCGGCCAAAACCCCGCTCCCCGCCCCACCGCACTGCCATGGTTGCGCTGCCCCCGGGCCAATCCACAAAGACTCCCCGTCATCCAGATCCGGCGGCGGCAGTACCTTGAACCCACGCAACTCTAAGATAGCCATCTAAGCGCTGCTTCCATGGCGAACTTGCGGCCCCGCACCCTTACATTAGACACCAGCCAACCGGCAGCCTAGGAGCTCGCTACCGAGGGTGCTGCTTCCCATTGGGAATCGATTGGCCCGTAATAAAAATTCAGACAACCGACGCCTAAATAAAGTGATTTGAGATGAGGGTGCGACCTATCTGGCGACATGGTGAAGTAGGCAGGTCCAGCTGCCGAGTCGGTGAGGCCGGCGTAGTTGCAGCGGCCACCGGCGGCAGGGAAACAGCGATGTCGCGACGGTCGACGGCCACGGGAAGCAGCGCCGGACTCGACGGATCCGGTTGAGTTACTCCGCGCCGTGAACAACGGCGGGGTGAATCGGCTCGCACGGTTCACACGGCCGTCGCCGAGGCAGCTCCAAAGAAGACGGAGTAAGAGGCACACGCCCAAGACACGACGGCAAATGGACAGCGTCTCCGACATTAGGAAGGAGGGTGGCTGTGAAATTGGTGCGTGTGGGGCGCCATGGAGGAGGGGCTGAGGTTTCATGCTCGGGAGAAGGGAGCTTCGGGAGAAGGTGATTTAGTGCCCACGAGGTATGAATGGGGGGGGGGGGGGAAATTGGGAGGGGAGTGGAACCATTTTTACGGACGCATTTGTCTGAAATGTGAGGGGGAGTTACAGTTCTACCCCTTCCTTTAGGCTTCTCGGCTTGGGTCTGTGTACTGAGGGTCGGGGATAGTAGAGTAACTTTGCTTCTCCCCAAATAGTGGGCGGGAGCGATTTCGGGCGAGGAGGGCGTGTTTTGAAATATAGTGGGCGCGAGCGATTTTGGGCGAGGAGAGCGTGTCTTGAAATAGTGGGCGTGAACTATTTCGGGCGAGGAGAGCGTGTTTTGCCGACCATGGTTTATGAATTATTCGGCACATGTCATTTCGCCGAGGAGAAGGCGCGCTTGGATGAAGTTACTAACCTACCTCGATGCACACCGGCCAATTAATGCGCCTCCCACAAAGGACGGTAATTTCGCCTCCCATTTATTTGCTCGGCGAATTCCACCGAAAGCAGAGGATGTTTAACAGTTCGTTCAAAATTTGGGAGAACGAGCATCCACGCCTACCTTACCAAGTCGATTCAATCAAATTTAGAAATATTAGCTTGCCACTTCTTTTTTAGATGGAGAGATGATGCTCGGAGTAATGTGTTTTACATGCTCATTGCTAGCGATTTATTATATGACAAATAGTTGACCCACTCAAAAACGGAATCAAACCCAAAATGAAATATCTCGATTCAATGAAATAGCTCGCTCACCAGGTCAAAATAGTGAACTAAATCCAAAATTGAACACCTCAATCGAATAGCATGTTGTACAAGATTATAGTACTCCATGAACATGTTGAAAGTCAAATTAATGAACTTGTTTGATATACACATATATCCGCTCATGTGTGGATTGCGCATAACATGTTCTCCAATTTAAATATTTGAATGCAAGTTTATATCAAACATGGTTTATATCAGTCTTTGATGCATAAAAACGCGACTCTCTCTCTCTCTCTCTCTCTCTCTCTCTCTCTCTCTCTCTCTCTCTCTCTCTCGCCACAATCTTCAATTTGTCGCATGCATCCAACACACAAACCTTGTTGGTCCTCTCTTTCTCTCCATCTCTCTCTCTCTCTTTGTGTGTGTGCATGGGGGTCTTTCTAGTTCACATGCATATATACTCCATCTATAGGTCTCTCTCGACACTATGTATGATTCTCTAGTCCAAGCTAGATATCTTGGGTGCACTCATCGACGCACACAAATTCCTTGGGTCGCTGTTCGTAACTCTATCACGCACCACTGGTCATCTCGGAGCTCTTCCCCTCTCTCAAACTCTCCATCTACTGGGTCACACATACACATGCATATCTCACTGCACTCGACAGGCCCATCTAAAACTCTATCTCTCTCCCTCGTTCTCTCTCCATCTCACATGCACACACACACACACAATCTCATGCCTAGCTAGCCAAGTATGATGGTTTCTCACTCAATTGTAGGCACACGCTGTCCCCCCTATATGTATATGACTAGCTAATCTTAGTCTCCATCACAAACATGTCCCTGGTCTATCTCGATTTCTCTCGGGGCATCTTTCTATCGCGCACGCACCTCCCTCGATCTCCTACCCATATAGTCCCCTCATGATCTCGCGGGGGTCTCTCTATCACAAACACACCCTCTCGCCCTCCCCATGCGTCCATGTTCTCCATGTGTCCCTCTCGACCTTTCCTCCTTGTTGGCCAGACCTCTATTGGGCATGTGCTATAAGGGTGTCTCTCTCCGTTGCAAACAATCACACACTAGCTATCTTCACGTATCTGCTCGCCTCACTTTTCTATCTCGGAGATGCATGCGTGATATGTTCGCCTAAGAAACGAAAAAAACACACTCTCTCTCTCTCTAATTTATCATTTGTTGTCACTTTCTTTTTCACACACATACTCTTTTTGCACACTTACTCATTCTCCTTCACACACACTTGATCCCTCTCGACTTAGGCACTCTCATCGGTCCATAGCATATTGATTTATTGAAAAGTCAAACATCACAAAGTTTGACCATGTACGTGGAGAAAAACAATTACATCTGGAACGGCAAACATATACCATTAGATTCACCATGAGATGTAGTCTCGTATGATGTATCTTTGGTATTGAAGATATAAATAACATTTGTGTAAACCTGATCAAAGTTTCCAAAGTTTGACTTCTAAAAATTACATGCATCGCATTATCAAGCAGAGGAATATCTCTTTCCCTCTCAGCTATCTCGACGCACCACTCAGCCTTATCGGGCTCCTCAATCTCTCTCAAACTTTATATCTCCCTGGTTCACACATACACATGTCTCGCCAAGGCTATACATATAGACCCATCCAACACTCTCCGCCCTTGTTCTCTCTCTATGTGACATGCACCCCCTAATAAGTACCATAATCCTCACTCCATCATAGGCGCAAGCACCCCCTAAGTATGATTATCTCTCACTAGCCATCGTGAACACACGATTTTCTCCTTCCATCCATACGCCTATCTCGATATCTCTCGGGTATCTTCTATCGCAAGACACACCTTGTCACTCGATCTCCCACCCATGTAATCCCATCACGATCTCCAGGGGATCTCTATGACAAACATACACTCTCTCCTCCCCATGTCTGCATTTTCTCTCAGACATCTCTCTCGACCTCTCTCCTTGTTTGTGAGACCCTCTGGCCACGTGCTAGGGTCTTGTTTCTCGGTTGCAAACAACCACACACTATCTCCTCACCTTGCTTCCGTTGTCGAAGATGCATATGTGATATGTTTGCATAAGATACACACGTTTTTTCTCGACTTTTATCGAGTGTTGTCCATGTCTCTTTCACACACGCACACACACTTTTTTCACTCACTCTTTCTATTTCACTCTCTCTCTCTCTCTATAGTTAGGGACTCTCTCACGTCCATAAGCATATGTGTAACATCCCAAAATTTTGAATTTTGGAATGTTAATTATTTAAATAGGAGTAATTCAAAAAAATAGTGTTGATTTATCTTAGATAAATTCTGCTATGATTTAAAACTTTTGGAGTTGTTGAAACTCAAAATTATTTTATAGTTGTATTATAATGATCTTTATATGATTGTATTGCATAAATTATTTTTTGTTCATTTGTGTTGTAAATGTTCATTGTTTTTCTAATATAGATATAATGTTTTACTGTGTGTTTTATTATTTTTATATTTTCAGTTTGACATTTTATTTTAGCTAGTATAACGTCTGTAGCAAGATTAAAAATAAAGGTATGCCAAGATCGCGGCATTCGGCTGCACAATGCCCAATAGACACCCCCGTCGCCACATGAAAGTGACGCAACATCGCCGACAGCTGGCCGGCCCATTTCAGCCCACCCGGCACGCCTCTTCTTCTTCAGTTTTTTTCTCTCCCCCTTGCTTGCACTCACGCTGGGTCCCGCCGGGTTGTCTTCATCCCGAGATGAACTCCTGCACGGCACGAAGTTCTTCATCGTTCCGACCCAAATCTTCAATGGATTTGATCCGTTATTGACCTCTCTCCCACGCCTCGACCTCTATATATTCTTCCCAACTCCTCCTCTACCGATTTTCGCAAAACTCTCCGCCTCCTGCTCCCTAGAACGGCGTCCCGATCTCGCCGAGTTCCGCCGCCGCAGAGCACCCCGCCGTCCATTCCATCGCTCAAGGTTCCCAAGATCTCCTTTCTCCTCTCGTGATCTTGAATTGATCTCTCCGCTCCTCGACCATCTATATCACACGTGGAAGCACCCAACCGAGCGCCGACCTCACCCCGATTTAACACCACCACCGCCGCGATTTCAGCCTCACCGCATCACCACCAGAGAACAACAAAGATCGCCCCGAGGACGGTTTTGAGTTCATCGCTCTCTCGCACCTTGAACCATCTCCTCCGAGTACCTACGACCGTTGTAGGCGACGCTTTGGTCGAAGTCCGAGCCGCGCCGTCATCTTCCTCAAGTCCGCGCCCAACCCTCTCGTTTTTCTCCGGTGAGCAACATCGACCGCCCGATCCGTTTTCAACCGCCTGATTAAGTGTCTTTTTTTCCTGTGAATCGGTATGCACTATTTAGTAGACGCTCGTCGCTTAACATACACAGCGATCGTGATCACAGCCAATCCTGACTTGCCACGTGGCACATCCACAGTGCCGCAGCAGTTCTTCCAGAAATCAGTTTTGGCACAATTTATTTTGGGCAGATTTCATACCAAACAATTCATTTAAGTATATCTTTTAACCTATAACTCCAACTTAGATGATTCTTTTTCCTGTGTACTCATATTGACCAGGAGCATCTAGTAGAACCGAAGTTTCAAACTTTTGCACTGTTCAAATTTTAATTTGTTTAAATTTAAATTCAAACTTCCGGAGGCCATATCTTTTAAACCATTGATCCAATTCAGTTGATTCTTTTTGCATTGTGATCCTACTAGCATGTAGATAATATACCTAATGATATGTTCTGTTAATTAAGTTTTTATTTGAATTCATTGTTGTTTACTTTATTGTGGTGTTATGTGAGTACGGTTTATTTATCGGTGCATCCGTTATCGTATAGATTGCCCGGAGTGTGAAGCGGATCAAAATTGAGCGTTAGAATACTTCAACACCTTTCAAGGAAAGTTTTGCTTATCCTATATTCTGCTATGCGTGTGTGGTTTTATGATATGCTATATGTTTGGCTTGATATGTGTATTCCATGCGTATTCATGTTTTGTTGTTGATTGTGGTATGTGATGGTGTGATCAACTTGCTATGTTAGACGCGGGCATGTGTCGAGTGATCCATGAAAGTGGTGAGTGTTTATAGTCAGAGGCTCGGATCATTAACCGGTGAATGCGCCAACGGCAGAGCGCCTATTGTCCCTAGAGAATGCGCCATTGATAGAGCGCACTTGAGGCGAGGTATAGTTTTCGAACATAAATCAGGTGAATGCGCCCCTGGCAGAGCACTCTATTGTTCCTAGAGAATGCGCCATTGATAGAGCGCACTTGAGATACTTCAAGTTCTTGTCATGTTTATTTAGAATCTTTGGGTTATCTTGGGCAGTAAACTAGAGACGGTTATGAGTTCCGTAGTGGAGGTAGGTGAAGACATTCTTCTACAAACTAACTTGTCTGCTTTTATGTGTCATACATTGCTTTGTGGATGTAGGTTTGCTATATCATATTGTGTGATTTGCCAATACATTCAAAGTATTGACCTTTGTGGCTGCAACTTATCATGTTGCAGGATTTTCAGATGATCGTGAGATACAAGAGGGTCGCGAGTCTTCACTCAACATTTTCTCCAAAGGCATTGATGGGACTCATCGCTTGCTTATGCTACATTTTCATTGTTACTATTGAATAAGTCAGCTATGTGCTACTCAGTTTGTAATACTTTATGAATTCTGGATCATACGCTGTAGTAAATGATGCACTTGTTATTTGATATTCATATGTACTGTGTAAAGCTAGCTTAGTCGATCCAGGACTAGCACAAGAAGTTAATGAGACATCGAATCTTATCAGGTTCGAGTCGTTACAGATGGTATCAGAGCAGTGTGTTGACTGTAGGTCGTGACCCTAGAAAATGGATTAGAAAAGACATAGGAGTGAAAAACTTACTTTACAACTTGTTGTCTACTTGTTAGTTCATACTCCTGTACTCATATCTTTACTTTTCAAATATAGATGACCCCTGAAATTATATTATGTTATTTAAGGAGTTTAGTTGGCAGACCACCATTCCTAAGTTGTGTTTGATAAACGATTTGCGGTAGTCTGATGAGATCATATCTCTTGTGGATGTGACCTTACCTGTAGGTTTTTCTTGTGTTGTGTGATATGTCATATGTTTGGTTGGTCATTGTCGGTGCCAAAACAGGCGGATCTCGGGTAGGGGGTCCCGAACTATGCTTCTAGGCGGATGGTAACAGGAGACAAGGGACATGATGTTTTTACCCAGGTTCGGGCCCTCTCGATGGAGGTAAAACCCTACTGCTGCTTGATTAATATTGATGATATGGGTAGTACAAGAGTAGATCTACCACGAGATCAAGGAGGCTAAACCCTAGAAGCTAGCCTATGGTATGATTGTTGTTCGTCCTACGGACTAAAACCCTCCAGTTTATATAGACACCGGAGAGGGTTAGGGTTACACCGAGTCGGTTACAATGGTAGGAGATCTACATATCTATATCGCCAAGCTTGCCTTCCACGCCAAGGAAAGTCCCTTCCGGACACGAGACGAAGTCTTCAATCTTGTATCTTCATAGTCCAGAGTCCGCTGAAGGTATAGTCCGCTATCCAGACACCTCTAATCCGGACTCCTCAAGAGCTCTCGAACCAGGCTTCAATGACGACGAGTCCGCGCGCAGATTGTCTTCGCATTGCAAGGCGGGTTCCACCTCCAAGTACTTTATAGAAGATTTCAACACAAGGATAGTGTCCGCTCGCAAAATAAGTTTCCACATATTGCCATAGAGAGAATAATATTTACATAAATCTAATCACGACGATTTCAGAGCGTGACATCACACCACGGCCAAGACTTTAGTCGAATCGTTTTACCGTCCCACCTCGGCGCTTAGCGAGGCGGTTTCTTGGCACGCCTTGTCAAGCAGAGATCGTGTCCCTTATTCCGGGATTCTCATCAATACGGGCGGTAACCCAACCGTGCCATTGATTACGGCGCTTGGGAGATAAGCTTAGTTTTACCTGTGCTGGTGGGGCGATAGTTGCGTCCGCCCATATAAGGGATAAGGATCCACCTTTTCATCCATGCCTTCTTCCTCCTTTGCTCATCCATTTCCGCGCACTCGAGCTCCAGCGCCCAAGTCCGCACTTCCCACCTCAACCTTCTCCAGCCATGTCCGGAGTGGGAGGCAAGTGGATGGTCTCCTCCGTCATGGAGGGACACATCAAAAAACTGAGGAAGGCCGGATACTTGTCTAACGACATCGTGCACCGACTTCCCAAAGAGGGGCAGCTCCTCCCCACCCCAAGGCCCCATGAGAGGGTAGTGTTCCTTCCCCACTTCCTCTGCGGACTGGGCTTTCCTCTCCACCCATTCGTCCGGGGCTCATTTTCTACTATGGCCTGATTTCCACGATCCGCCCCAACTTCATCCTCAACATCTCGGCGCTTATCGTCAGGTGCGAGGCTTTCCTCCTGATCCGCCTCCATTTCGCCTCCGCTCAAGACTTTCAATGTCAAGCCAAAGGTGGTGCGCAACCAAAGCGGAGGCGGAGGTGCCATGGCGGGCAAGATGCCCAACGCCCTATGGCTCGAGGGCTCCTTTTTGAGACCCTAAAGGTGGCAATCGGGTGGTTTTACATCATCGAGCCGCTGACCTGAATGGGTCGCAGCCCCGAAGTTCCGATCCGACTTCTACGCCGCTCATGTCCCGGAAAGAGACGGGCCTGTCGTGGGGCAACAAATGAGAGGTGACTGGACTGCAAACATGCATCCAAACCCTGGTGAACAAGCAGCTCAAGCTTGTCAACGTAGTCCAGGTTATGCTCATCCGCCGGGTCCTCCTGTGTCAACAACGGGCTTTCAACCTGTGGGAGTTCGACCCGGCGCAACACCGAATTCTGAGCAGGCTCTTCGACACGACGTACGAAGATGCCTGGAAGGCGCTATTCAAGGGCGCTGAGGCTCCCGCATCCGCTACCGAGGATCGCGGATTCAGCATGCAGCGTCACGCTAGTGCGGTAAGCTATTTTTACCTTTTACATGGTATTAGTTTTTCATAGTTTGACTCTATGTGGGATCTAAGCTCCCTTACCTTTGACAGATTGGCAGCGAAGTCCGGACAGATCAACCGTCCGGCCTTTGCCCAAGACCCAGCCGATGCTCGCTATGGTTGTTGGTTCCGCACCCTATGTGGTGCCGGAGAAGAAGGCCACAGGGACTCGAAAGAGTGCCCGGCGCCTGGAGGTATCGGATTCATCATCCAACGACTCCGAGACACACTCCTCCCAAGAAGACGAGGAGGAGGAAGAAGAAACCTCCCCCCCCCCTCCAGTGGGGGGAGGAAAGAAAAGGAAGGCCGCCCCGACCGGGGAGGCCGAAGGGTCCAAGAAGGGGAAGACCCTTCCTCCGGACTACTCCACCAACGCCGACGACGGCGAAGAGGAGTGGCTGCACAAGGCCAAGCGCCCGGCGAAATCGTAAGTATCCGGATACCAGAGTAACTCATAGTATTCCTTTATTGCACAGCTTTTCCTTATGTCGAATATAATTATGCAGTCCGCCCAAGGCCGGGCTCGACGAGTCGTCGAGCGGCTCCCTGGATTCGTCGGACGTGAATTCACTTCCGCCCGCCACCTCCCCCCGCCCTACGGACGATGCCGAGGTGGCGTCCCAACAGGTTCCAAGCCAGGAGAGGGTGGTCCTGGAGGAGCCGCAAGGCGACCTCCCGGACCAGGAGTAAAGGGGATAGATCCCCTGGATTCCAAGTCCGCTTTGAGCCGACACCGCCCGAACCTTCAACGGTTCCGGACTCCAGTAGGCAGCCTCCTTCCAAGAGGAGCAAGTTTATCGAGCCGGTGACCTCCGGCCCAACCGAGGCACTGGACAATTTGCTGGAGGTGCTTAATGGCGCCCATCAACGAGGAGCACTGCATCGCTATGAGTGCGGTGATTCAGAGGTTCAGTCCGCCAAGAGCGGACTGACTGAAGCTCGTGCCAGCCTTTTTAACAAAGCTTTGAGGTAAGTAAACAATGTGTAAAAATATTACCGACAGACAGAGCCTCGATGCTCTGCTTATGCTCGGAAAGAAAAGCCGAATAGAGGATCTAATAAAATTCGCAGGAGTCTAACAAAAAGGAGTCAATATGCGTATGCAGGCTTCGCTGCTAACGTCCGCCGCACTGACTGCGGAGGTGGGCACGCTGAAGCAAAACCTCGAGCGGTCCGAGCAAGAGCTCGGCCTTGCCAAGCGGCAGCTCGAGGAGAAGGAAGGTAAGAGATACCTTATTGAAATATATATAAAATGTGCAATTGCAAAAAATGACAGGATTAATGTGGCTATTGTAGGGGCCACGACCGAGGTGGCGACCCTTGCTAGCACCGCCCGAGGCCGAGAAGAGGGCGGCCACGAGCACACCGAGCGGGAGAAGTATGAGGCGCAGGTTGGCGAGAAGGCGGCAAGAGCCTGTGCTCTCATGAAAAACATGAGAGTTTGGAGCTTGACTCAAGACGCGAAAGGCCCGAGCTCAAGGCGGCCATTGAAAATGCCAAGTCTGCCAAGGTCAAGCCTGTAAGGCCCTCCAGAGGTGGATGCGATGAAAAAGATAGTGGCGGGTAAGGCATTCTTTATGCAAAGCAAACATGTAAAAGTGAGTTACTTGTTACTTACCCGAATCCGGAGCTCTCCAGCAGCATTCGCAGATTTGCCCCGTAGCGTGTCTGATGCCGCCGCATTCTACCGAGCCGAGGAGGGCAGCTCGACGGAGAAGGTGTTCTGGTCTCAGTATGCTGAGGCCGGACACCCCGTGCCCTTGAGTGACCAGCTGAAGCAACTGGTCGAGCTCCACAAGGTGGCCGAACAGGCCATGAAGGGCCTCATAGTTCAGCTGTGGCCTGGAGAGGCTCTGCCTGGGAGCTACTTCGGGCTGGTGCGGCGGCTGGTGGAGGCCTGTCCAAGGCTCGAAGTCATCAAGCGCCCGCTCAGATCAAGGTGCTCAGAGGGCCCTTGCCCGCTTAAGGTGCACTGGGCAAGTTGGATGCCGAGAAGCTTGTAAAGGACGGGCCACCGCTGGGAAAGAGCATCGCAAGCCCGATGTATTATGAGGGCGCTCAAGGGTGCCCGCTTTATGGTGGATGAATGTTCCAGGATGTAATTTTGAGTAAACTCGCTGCTTTTGTCCCTGGCGCTGAAAACTTGTTCATATGCACTAAGCAATGTTTTTCTGAATTTAAAATATTACCTTCTCAGGCGGCCGCTTATCAAATTTGAGAGATGGCGAGTCGTCGCTTCGCCCCCATGCCACTAGTGTCGGGTGTTCGGATAAACCCGAGCGCTTTTTTCCCATTTTTGGGTCCTTCGAGGAGGCGCCAAAGACAACTAATAAGGCAATCGGACTATAATGCTTGAACACTCTCACTTAGCCATAGAATTCTATAATTTTAAATTTCGGCGAAGCCCCTAGTATTCGGAAGATCGAGTTCGGGGCGTTATCCAGGCCTAGGCCGGACAAAGCCGACTCCTCGCTCTAAGCGGCATAAGTCTTTAGGGACTCGAAAAACCTCTCGAACAGCGACCAGCTCTCGCTTTATCATGACAGTCAGTTTTAGCTTTCTCTACCGAGGTGCTTAGCCCAGCTCAACTAGGGCACAATCGCAGTAGTTCTCCTAGTGCTACCTTAGCCGATATAACGGAACGTAAGGCACCAAAACATAGGAGCCGGGCAACCCCAACTATTGACCCAAGACATGATTCGGAGCCGATGCATATAATGCTATAAGTTCGGGTGTCAGACTTGTGAAAGTGTTCGGACTTCTCACACCATATTGTGGGGTACTTAAGCCCCTGGCGTATTGGCCGTACCAAAGTGTACGGGTGCAACATGTCATTAATGAACATATATAAAAGAGATTAATGCAATAATAGACAAAAGCTATGCATTGTTTATTAAAAAGGTTGCGGTCAAAGCAGAACGATACAAATAGTGCGATAAGCAAAAGGCGGGACTATTTAGCATGTCCTATCCAGGGGCAGGCTGCGGAATGGTATGTGAAACAGGTATATTGCTCGTCATAGAGACCACCTGGGAGTTCCATAATGCGGCGTAACTTTCTGCTTCCCTGGTTCTTGCATCGTTTGTGCGGCAATTGTACTGCCGGACAGGCCTTCCGAAGAATGGAGTCCTGAAAGTAAGAGAAAATTAAAAAATCGGCAGCCCCTAGTGCGGTTTAAGCCGTGTTTCAGGCGTGCCGTGATGGTGCCCCTCTCCCTGTGCCCATGGTATTTCCAGAGCGATTATGTACGCGAAGCACTTGTTTCGCAATTTCGCGAGGGCTGGGTTAGCCGCATTGCTACGCTTTGTTCGGAATGTGCCGACGGTCTTGTTATAGGTTACCCGGCGCTGCTTGAAGGTGTCCGGACGCTTAGTAGCCGGATCGAGAATTGCCTTGAAAGGCTGCTTTGCACTTCGCCGCGAGAGTTGCCAGATGCTCCTCCATTCGAGAGAGCGCTCAGTGTTTCCATTGACTATAATGACGCTCGAGGGCCTGGCATCTTGAGCTTAAGGTATGCGAAAGCGGTACCGCATTGAACTTGGCAAATGTGGTTCGCCCAGCAAAGGCGTGATAGCCATCATGAACGAGACTAAGTCAAGATTAACTCCTTGCTTCGAAATTATCCGGAGACCCAAAGACCACTTCAAGTGTAATCGAGCCTGTATAGCTTGGCCTCTACACCTGGTATGACGCCTTTAAAGGTCGCTTTAGTGGGTTTAATCCTTGAAGGATCGATGCCCATTTTTCGTGACCGTATCCCGATAAAGCAGGTTCAGTTGCCGCCATCCATAAGGACTCTAGTGAGGTGAAACCACAATAATTGGGTCTAGAACCACGCGCGAATCCGCCGGACGGATGCTAGTGGGTGGTCCTTCGATCAAAAGTGATCGGGCAGGAGGACCATGGGTTGAACTTTGGGGCGACTGGCTCCATCACGTATACATCCCTTAACGCACGCTTCCGCTCCCTCTTGGGGATGTGGGTTGCGTATATCATGTTCAGCGTCCGCACTTGTGGGGGGAAAACCCTTCTGTCCACTGTTGTTCGGCGGTCGGGGCTCCTCCTCGTCATCGCTATGCAATCCCTTGTCTCTATTTTTGGCATTTAACTTGCCTGCCTGCTTGAACACCCAACAATCCCTGTTGGTGTGATTGGCTGGATTTTCGGGGGTGCCATGTATCTCGCACAAGCGGTCGAGTATTCGGTCCAAACCGGACGGGCCCGAGTATTTCTTTGAATGGCTTTTTCCACGACCGGATTTATAGCCTCGAATCCGCATTAACGTCGATCCTCGTGATTGTCGCCGCACGCGGCGCTTTTGCTTGTTGCGACGCCGACCGCCACGTTGTCCTTGGTATCCAATTACCGTGGTTCTTGGTCAAGTTATTGCTACGAGCCAGCCAGCTTGTCTTCTCCCGCAAAAGCGGGTCATAAGCGTCGTGAGTGCTGCCATAGATTTCGGCTTTTCCTGTCCCAGGTGCCGTGCAAGCCACTCATCGTGGATGTTATGCTTGAAGGCTGCTAGGGCCTCAGCGTCCGGACAGTCGACGATTTGATTTTTCTTGGTTAGGAACCGAGTCTAGAATTGTCGGGCCGATTCCTCTAGCTGCTGAATTATGTGGCTTAGGTCATCGGCGTCTGGTGGTCGCACATAAGTGCCCTCGAAATTTTCGAGGAATGCGGCTTCCATGTCCTCCCAAAGAACCAATTGATTCTGCCGGCAAGCTGTTAAGCCAATGCCTTGCTGGTCCTCTAAGCTTGAGGGAGGTATTTGATTATGCGTAGGTCATCACCAAGGGCCATGTGGATATGAAGGAGATAGTCCTCGATCCATACCGCAAGATCTGTTGTGCCATCGATGATTCGATGTTCACGGGTTTGAAACCTCGTGGATTTGATGATCCATTACTTCATCCGAGAAGTATAGTGGGTGCGGCTCCTCCAGATTATTATATCATGACGCAGCTCAAATGAGCTTTGTTCATCGTGGTTCGCCCGACCGAATTTATCAGATCCGAGTGATGATTACCGTCTCGAGCCGTGGGGCGCCCACGCGATCCGTATATCGATCTTGTTTGCCTTGCCTTGTCCTCCAATATATCTCGCAAGTCTGGCGCATTTTCCCGTGCCTTGGTAGTTTTTGAGCGGCGCGGGTGCGGCTTGAGTGGAGGGCCGAAGGTTTCTCCGTCATGCCACGAGGTGGCCGGTCGGCCGCTGGCCATGCACCGGTGATGTAGGTTTAGGTGCTTCCTCCTCTAGTCGGGTAGCAACCCGCGCTTTGGGTAGCTCTTGAGGGGCATTCGAGTTCATACTCTTCGCCGCAAGGACTTCAGTCCATCCGTCGGCTAGCAAATCTTGATCAGCTCTAAGTTGTTGCTGTTTTTCTTGACGCTGCTCGCCGTGGGCTATAAGCCCGCGCTTGAAACGCCTTGTTCGACGGGATCCTCCCAAGACGACAAATTGCTGTCGCCGAGGCTTGCCTCGTCTTCGGAGGGAGGCATATAATTATCGTCCTCGACCTCTCTGTCTGCAGCTCTCTCATGAGGGCTGGCTTCTCCATCCTCCTGTGCTGAATCTTGCTGGAGGGGGTTTTCTTCGGCACTATCCGGAGTGTTATTATCTCCTATGCCGGAATCACCATTTTTGCTTTGGCGGGATTTAGAGTGGTGCCGCTAACGCCGGCGCTTAGGCTGTTTCTTGGAGGGGTCATCCTCCGCTGTTCCATCGGCATTGCCTTCTTTTGGGGTGTCCACCATGTATATGTCATACGACGAGGTGGCTTTCCAGTGCCCTACAGGCGCTGGTTCTTGATCGTCTCCTGCATCGGCGTCCATACCGTCGATGTCATCGGAGTCGAAGTCGAGCATGTCGGTTAAACCATCGACAATGGCTACGAAGTGGGTGGTGGGTGGGCTTTGAATTTCTTCATCATCCGTATCCCAACCTTGCTGACCATAATCCGGCCAGAGCTCTCCTGATAAAGAGAGAGACTTTAGTGAATTCAGAATATCGCCGAAGGGCGAGTGTTGAAAGATGTCTGCGGCGGTGAACTCCATGATCGGCGCCCAATCGGATTCGATCGGCGGGGGCGCGGAGGGCTCGGAGTCCGGAGAGGAGTCCGGCTCCATGGAGTCACGGGCCTTGCAGAGGACAGGGCTGGTATTCGGCTCGATCGCCGTAGAGATTGCAGCCCCCGAGGCGGTGTCCAACCACCTATCCTCGATCGGCGCAGTTGGCTCCGAACTAAGGGTCAGAGCTGATGCGGGTGCGGCCTCCGTGGCAATCGCTCGGGCGGCAGAGCTAGATCATGCCCATCGTGATAAAGGCGGCGCGCCGGTTGTGGCTCAATCCGTCAAGATCAAGTCCCCGCGGATGTTAGCCGCCGTAGTTCAGACTTCCAAATCTGACCTGATGGCCAGGGCGAAGCTTTTGATCTGCTCCAGATGGCTGCTTAATTGCCCGCAGCAGCGGCCGCCGAAGATTTAAGATCTGTCCGGGAGAAAAGTCTCACCCGACAGCGCCGTTGTTGATGATCGGAGGAGCCATCGGGCCTAAAAGCGATTACACCGAGGAACTCTCAATGAAAGCACCAATGTCGGTGTCAAACCGCGGATCTCGGTAGGGGGTCCCGAATCAAGCGCCTAGGCGGATGGTAACAGGAGACAAGGGATACGATGTTTTTACCCAGGTTCGGCCCTCTCGATGGAGGTAAAACCCTACTCCTACTTGATTAATATTGATGATATGGGTAGTATAAGAGTAGATCTACCACGAGATCAAGGAGGCTAAACCCTAGAAGCTAGCCTATGGTATGATTGTTGTTCGCCCCACGGACTAAACCCTCCAGCTTTATATAGACACCGGAGAGGGTTAGGTTACACCGAGTCGGTTACAATGGTAGGAGATCTACATAGCCAGATCGCCAAGCTTGCCTTCCACGCCAATGAAAGTCCCTTCCGGACACGGGACGAAGTCTTCAATCTTGTATCTTCATAGTCCAGAGTCCGCTGAAGGTATAGTCCGCTATCCGGACACCCCTAATCCGTGTAACGCCTGATACAACTTTCCTATTCAGAATTCCAACTCTTGCCTTTTCCGGAGATGCGATATATTATTTCATTCCTGGTTGGGTTTTTGTCTTTGTTTTGCATTTTGTTCATGTCATGCATCTCATCTCATAGCATCATGCGCATTGCATCGTGCATGTTTTCATAAAGCTTGCACCCGCTCAGAAGTTGCCGCGTCCCCCTTGCTTTAGTTGACTGCCCGAGGCCATTCGGTTTTCGCTCCTCTTGACCGTGACCACCTAACCTCTCTTGTTGCATCGACCCCCGCCCGTCTCAAACTTGCCCCAACCCGAACCGGTCTGTTGTTACCGAGGAATCCGGATCATCCCCAAATATCTTTGAAACATCTTCGTTTTATTTATTGGACTTCCTAACCTATTTATCTCAAACCGTCCAATCGAAATCATAGGGACGAGATATCCCCTAATCCAAATTCATCTGATATAAATATCAGCCCAACCCTAGATTCTAGGGGCTTGTCCCATCCACCAAATCCCCTCACCCGTCGCCGCCAGTCCTCTTCCTCGGGATCCCTTCCGATCCAATCCACCTCGAGCTCTTCGCCCAACCAACCACCAAGCCGATCCAAAATCCATCCCCACCAACCTCACCGCCTCTACTCGATCCACCCTTACAGCCGCAGCCACCCGAGCCTGCCTTCTCGCTGTAGCCGCCCGAGCCTCCCTGCTCCTCTACTCGCCTCGTCGTTCGGCGACAGGGCGCTGGCCGGGCGACCACGAGATAAGCTTTGCTGCCTTCCTCCTCCCCGTGGTTTCTCCGCCTTCCTCGCCTCACCTCCATGTCTCTTTCTCTGCTCAAACAGAGTGCCCGAGACCCACCTTCGCCCCGAGCACCCGCAGATGCTCCTCGCCGAGCACCAGCGCCCAAGGCCGGGCCTCCTGTTGTTCACATCGCCGGAGCTCCCCACCACCGAGCGCCAGCCTCCCGCTTCCTTCGATCCATCCCCAACCATCGCAGCCGCCTCAATCCCGCAGTGCCCCTGGTCTCTCTCGCCTTCCATGCCCGCCCAATCGGCAGGCCCGCTGCCGCCATCTTCTTCCCGAGCTTTGGCCGTTGAGTCTCGCAAGGCGCTAAGTTCCCGCCGCCACCGGCAACAACAAAGATCGCAAACAACCAGGCTGACCTCTTCCTTCCTTCTCCCTGCCCTCTTCTTCTCTCAAGTCTTTTCCTCTCTAAAACTGCCGCACCACCATTTTCTTCAGTACTAGTCGCCGACGCCATGGCCGACGGCCTCCTCAAGTCCGTCCGCCTCGCCGCCTCCCTTCATTCCCGGCTGCCCCACGACCTCTGGCCCCGCCAAGTCCGCGCCAAGTCCTCGCAGCCGCCGCCGGATCATGCGGTCCCCGCCGTGCCCCTGCCGCCAAGTTCATCGCCTGCAACGCGCAGCTGCCCCGCCCCCTTCTTCACCGGAATTCTTCGCCACAGACCCTTCTCGAGGAGCGCCGCCGCCGCTGCTAAGTTCCACCGCTGCCGCGGCAAGTCCCACGCCGATGCTCGCTCGCCGAAAGCAGAGGAGGACGGCGCTCGCCGAGACGCTCGAGCGCACGCCATTGCTGATCGATCGCTGACCGCGCTGGCCTGCCTCACAAGACCTGCACTCCAGCTCACCTCTGCCGCCCACGGCCTCTTCCTCGCTCGCCCAGCCAGATCTCGGCCGCTAGGTGAGCATCCCAGCCAGCCTGGGCCGCCCGGCCCGCCTGTTGCATTTTTTTTCCTGCCTCCGCGATTTTGCTAATTAACCGGATAGTTGTTGTTTTACAGAAAAACCCCTAAGCATCATGCATATAATAACTCATGAACCGTGCATCGGTTTAAAATGGTTTAAATATGTAAAATGCTTAGAATTTTGCGTAGATTAATAATATGCCACTTTCATCCATGTTTAAAATGTTTAACTTGTTGTTTGCATTGTTTGCCTAAATGCCATCTTAAAATGATTTATTTCATAACTAAATAACCGTAGCTCGGTTTTAAATAAAATTTATATGTAAATGGGGTGGAAAATTCTAGATTAACTTGTTGCATTTTATTTTGCTGTTTAACAACATTAAAATTGTGTATAGGGCAGAACAGTACCAAATTCGAATTTTGCACATCGGATTTTTCGAATTGTTGTTTCTTATCTCCGCCTCATTTAAACTTGCCTAGATAGGTAGCTTAATTATGATTCACCTCTTGCCATGTTAACCAACATTTAATCTTGTCTTGTTCCTAAACAAGAGCAAACTAAATAACTTGAAAGTGGAAGCCATTAATATGCAACTCGCTGCATATTGAGTTCCACTTAATTTGTAGTGTTGTTTGTTGCACTTTGCCATGTCATGCCTCATTTAAACCGGACATGCATCATACTTGATTGTGCATCATGCCATGTTTATGCTTGTGCATCTACCATGTTGTTTGTTTCTTTCTCGTGTTGCTTCTAGTTCCGTAATGTTGCATTGAGAGGACTCGCTCGACTACTTCCGCTCGCCTTCTTCATGGACTCGTTCTTCTTCCTAGCGGATTTCAGGCAAGATGACTCATCACCTTGGATCTCATTACTATCATTGCTATGCTAGTTGCTTCGCTCTATCGCTATGCTGCGTTACTCTATCATTTGCTTTTCAAGCCTCCCAAATTGCCATGAACCTCTAACCTTTGTCACCCTTCCTAGCAAACCGCTGTGTGGCTATGTTACCGCTTTGCTCAGCCCTCTTATAGCGCTGCTAGTTGCAGGTGAAGATGAAGATTGCTCCATATTGATTATGTTTATGTTGGGATATCACAATATCTCTTATATTATTAATGCATCTATATACTTGGTAAAGGGTGGAAGGCTCGCCTTATGCCCGTGTTTTGTTCCACTCTTGCCGCCTCTAGTTTCCGCCATATCGGTATTATATTCCCGGATTTTGCGCCCCTAACGCGTTGGGTGATTTATGGACCCCTTGACAGTTCGCTTTGAATAAAACTCTTCCAAAGAAGGCCCAACATTGGTTTTACCATTTGCCTCACTCTAGCCCTTTTTCCCTTGGGAGTCGCGCCTCAAGGGTCATCTTCATTTTAGCCCCCGGCCAATGCTTGTCTAAGTGTTGGTCCAAACTAGAGCCACTTGCAGCGCCACCCGGGAAACTTGAGGGCTGGTTCTAGTTGTACGCATCGCTCATCCGGTCGTGGCTCGAGACGAGATACGCTGCTACTATCGGGATGTCGGCATGCCGGGAGGTCTTGCTGGTCTTGTTTTATTATCGTCGAAATGTCTTGTAGCCGGATTCTCGAGACGATCGGGTCTTCCCGAGGAGAAGGAATATCCTTCGTTGATCGCGAGAGCTTATCATGGGTTGTTGGGACACCCCGCAGGGTTTGATCTTTCAAAGCCGTGCCCGCGATTATGTGGCGATGGGAATTTGTTAATGTCCGGTTGTAGTTAACTTAAAGTAAACTCTTCTAAAATACACCAACTGTAAAGCGAATCGTGAGTGTCTCTTTTCGGGATGATCGAGAGGAGAACACGGTTTCGGGTTATGTCTCGACGTAAGTAGGAGTTTAGGATCACTTCTTGATCATTACTAGTTGACGACCGCTTGTTTTGCTTCTCTTCTCGCTCTTATTTGCGTATGTTAGACACCATATCTTGCTTAGTCGCATCGCAACCTCACCACTTTACCCCTTCCTTACCCATTAAGCTTTGCTAGTCTTGATACCAATGGTAATGGGATTGCCGAGTCCTCGTGGTTTCACAGATTACTACAACAACAGTTGCAGGTACAAGTTATGCGATGATCATGACGCGAGAGCGATGTTACTTGTTTTGGAGTTCTTCTTCCGCTTCTTCTTCGATCAGGGATAGGTTCCGTGTCGGCAGCCTGGGCTAAAGGTGGTGGATATTGTTTGAGTTTTGTTTATGTTTCATCCGTAGTCGGATGTTTATCTTATGTATGATGTATTGTTGTATTTATGTGACATTGTGTGTCTTGAAGTATCCCCACTATTATGTAATGTTGATGTAATGATATCCACCTTGCAAAAGCGTCTTCAAGATGCACTTCTTTCCTTGGTGGGACCTTCGAGTTCCTTTAGGATAGGGTCGCATCTTGGGCGTGACACCGGGACTCCCTCAGTCATTGCTTTTCGTGTTGTCATGTTTTGTGGATTGTTTGTATTACACAATTGGGTGCTTTGATTGATCATATGTGCTCTTTTGATGTGATTACTTTAGGATAAATTTGGTGACTTGTGTGAATTTAGTGTTTGTTTTTGTTGTTGTTGGAGTTTTAGTTGCTAGCATGAGCATATGGGTAGTGTTTTCCCCTTAGGTCTTTATTCTGTCTATATCCTAATACAAGTTGTAACCCAGTGATGAGTTCAAGTTTTACCACATGCGCCAAGATCTAACGAGAAGCAAGCACAATCTTGCTGAAGGAAGAAACCTGGAGGAAGCTACAATTTATCGGCATATGTTTTATAGTAGTTGACGCAAACTCAAGAGTTGAAAGGAATGCTAGATTGTTTTGTGGGAATGCAACACCAATGGAATTATCCGAACCCAGTTCGTGAACAAGAGAGGTATTTGCAATGTTTGTGAGGATGCCCGAGTGTTAGAATGCGAGATTTTCTAAACCATATGCAAAGTAATGATTTGGGTGCGGAATGGATTGATCACCATGCCGACTTACTCTTATTATTCGCTTTTGTTATATGGGATGGTAATCTAGAGTGACTTGCCTATAGTAGAGAGACGTCGTTGTTAAGCCTGAACCTTAGAATGGTATGACGTTTCACCCTTGTACAAGGCAACCTGCTAATAGTAGGTTGTACGGTGAGAATAAACCAATACTCTTTCCTGTAGGAACCATTCTTGATAACCACCATGAGAGCATCGATATTTGTTTAGCATTGGCGCAAGTCCTATGAGCCATGAAGTTTTAGTTTATGGAAAACTGCTCTTTTGATATGGGACTCAGAATTTCAAAGGAGAGTAAGACATATGTCTAAAGGATTTTCAAGGAGTAAGATTTTGAAGACCGTGACTCTTATTCTAAGGGTGGTAGTACTCCACACTCTCGTGATGAACGATGGATATTCAAGGAGATCCTAAACCAGTCTTTTCTTCTAGTTTTTCAAATCTCGAGGACTAGATTCATTTTAAGGATGGTAGATTTGTAACATCCCAAAATTTTGAATTTTGGAACGTTAATTATTTAAATAGGAGTAATTCAAAAAAAATTGTGTTGATTTATCTTAGATAAATTCTGCTATGATTTAAAACTTTTGGAGTTGTTGAAACTCAAAATTATTTTATAGTTGTATTATAATGATCTTTATATGCTTGTATTGCATAAATTATTTTTGTTCATTTGTGTTGTAAATGTTCATTGTTATTCTAATATAGATATAATGTTTTACTGTGTGTTTTATTATTTTATATTTTCAGTTTGACATTTTATTTTAGCTAGTATAACATCTGTAGTAAGTTTAAAATAAAGGTATGCCAGATCGCTGGGCTGGCTGCACACAATGCCCACCGACACCCTGTCAGCTGCCATGAAAGTGACGCAGCAGCAGCGACAGCTGGCCAGCCCATTTCAGCCCACCCGGCTTGCCTCGTCTTCTTCAGTTTTTTTTCTCTCCCCCTCGCTTGCACTCACGCTGGGTCCCGCCGGGTTAACTCCTGCACGGGCACGAGTTCTTCACTGTCCCGACCAAAATCTTCGATGGATTTGATCCGTTATTGCCTCTCTCCCACGCCCGACCCTCTATATATTCTTCCCAACTCCTCCTCTACCGATTTTCGCAAAAATCTCGCCTCCTGCTCCTAGAACAGCGCCCCGATCTCGCCGAGTTCCGCCGCGCAGAGCACCTCACGGTCGATTCCATCGCCTCAAGGTTCCCAAAGATCTCCTTCTCCTCTCGTGATCTTGAATCGATCTCCTCCGCCTCCTCGACCATCTATATCACACAGGAAGCACCCAGCTGAGCGCTTCGACTCGCCCGACGAACACCACCACCGCCGCGATTTCAGCCTCACCGATCACCACCAGAGAACGACAAAGATCGCCCCCGAGGACGGTTTTGACTTCATCGTCTCTCTCGCACCTTGAACCGCTCCTCCGAAAGTACCTACGACCGCTAGGCGACGCTTTGGTCGAAGTCCGAGGCCGCCATCATCTTCCTCAAGTCCGCGCCCAACCTCTCGTTCTTCTCCGTGAGCAAACATCGACCGCCCGATCTGTCTTCAACCGCCAGATTAAGTGTCGTTTTTTCGTGAACCGTATGCACTATTTAGTAGACGTCATCGCTTAACATACACAGCGATCAGATCACAGCCAGTCCCGACTTGCCACGTGGCACATCCACAGTGCCGCAGCAGTTCTTCCAGAAATCAGTTTTGGCACAATTTATTTTGGGCAGATTTCATACCAAACAATTCATTTAAGTATATCTTTTAACCTATAACTCCAACTTAGATGATTCTTTTTCCTGTGTACTCATATTGACCAGGAGCATCTAGTAGAACCGAAGTTTCAAACTTTTGCACTGTTCAAATTTTAATTTGTTTAAATTTGAATTCAAACTTCCGGTGGCCATATCTTTTAAACCATTGATCCAATTCAGTTGATTCTTTTTGCATTGTGATCCTGCTAGCATGTAGATAATATACCTACTTGTATGTTCTGTTAATTAAGTTTTTATTTGAATTCATTGTTGTTTACTTTATTGTGGTGTTATGTGAGTACGGTTTATTTATCGGTGCATCCATTATCGTATAGATTGCCCGGAGTGTGAAGCGGATCAGAATTGAGCGTTAGAATACTTCAACACCTTTCAAGGCAAGTTTGCACTTTTGGTTTTGCTTATCCTATTGTGACGCCCTCGATTCAATCGTACACTAATCATGCACGCAAATGTGTACGGTCAAGATCAAGGGCTCACGGGAAGATATCACAACACAACTCTACAAATAAAATAAGTCATACAAGCATCATAATACAAGCCAGGGGCCTCGAGGGCTCGAATACAAGTGCTCGATCATAGACGAAGTCAGCGGAAGCAACAATATCTGAGTACGTATATAAGTTAAACAAGTTGCCATAAGATGGCTAGCACAAACCGATACAGATCGAAGAGGAGCAGCCTCCCGCCGGGATCCTCCTGTTACTCCCGGTCGCCGCCGCTGGCTGCACGGTAGTAGGCACCTCCGTGTAGTAGTCGCCATCGACGGTGGCTCGGCTCTCGGCTCCAACGCCGTTGCAGCAATCGGGTAAAGATAGGGAAAAGGGGAACAAGGCAACCGTGAGTACTCATCCAAAGTACTGCAAGCAAGGAGCTACACTACATATGCATGGATATATGTGTAAAGGGCCATATCGTGGACTGAACTGCAGAATGCCGTAATAAGAGGGGATAGTTAGTCTTAACGAAGACTACGCTCGACACCTGCCTTGCAATGTAGGAGGGGACAATCAAGTCCTCCAAGTAACATCATATAGCAATAATCCTACACGGCAATCCCTCGCTCATAACCCCGAGCGAGAGCGACCACCGTTGTATCCGCACTTGGAAGGGTGTGTTTTATCAAGTATCCGGTTCTAGTTGTCATAAGCTCAAGGTACAACTCCAAGTCGCCCTGTTATCAAGATCACGGCTATCCGAATAGATTAATCACCGCAGGGTGCACCATCTTACCCAAAGACGCTTGATCCCATTTGGCCGGACACACTTTCCGGGTCATGCCCGCCGCCAGAAGATCAACACGCCGCAGCCCCACCTAGGCACAACAGAGAGGCCAACACGCCGGTCTAAACCTAAGCGCAGGGTCTGGGCCCATCGCCTCGAAAGCACACTCAAGACGTATGTGACGCTGCCGGAAGCGCACCTAGCCCAAAGAAGCGCTCCAGTCCAATCCGCGCGCGCCGCCTCGTCGCCGACGTCTCAAGTATTTCGGCCGATACCACGACGCCGGATACCCATAACTACTCCCCCAGAGATGGTTAGTGCGATAAGCTCAGAGCCAACTCAGATCAAATACCAAGACCTCGTTGCGTGTTAAGTAACCGCATGAACGCCGAACAGGCCAGGCCCACTCTCTCCTAGGCGGTCGCAACCTGCCTGCCGCCCGCCACAAGTAACAATGGGGCCGCTGGGAACCCAGCCCACCTCTACCGGGATGGAACCACCGTCCTTTCAGCCCCATCTCCTAACAAGATCTCGTAATGTAATCGTAAAGTATATAGTATATACCGTGATCACCTCCCGAGTGATCACGGCCCGTAGTATAGCACGCAGACGGACAAGAATGTAGGGCCACAGATGAAAGTACTAGCATCCTATACTAAGCATATAGGATTGCGTAAGGTAACAATGTAAGTTTCAAGGACAGGCTATGCAACAAGATAGGAGTATCTCAAAACAAGAATATGATATACTATTCTAATGCAAGCAATGTAGATAAGAGTAGGCTATATCGGTGATCAAGGGGGGCTTGTCCGGTTGCTCGCAAGAGAGAGGGGTCGCCGGTGACGAGTCGATCACAGGACATCAAAGATCGGTCTCGGGTCTACCGGAGAGAAGAGGGGAAGAAACAGTAAATACATAGCGTGCAAGTGCATAACAGACAATGCATGAGCTAGACGTGTTCTAACGCAGCACTAGGCGACATCGCTAAGGGGGAAACATCCGAAAGTTTCCCGGTTCCGACGCCTGTCGATGATGAACCGGGAGAAAAGTTTGCAGGTTCGATAGGTTAGGGGTGTGTGGCGGACAATCGGATCACATGATCCGATCCGCCTCGCCGCTCGAGCAACTTTCATGTACAAAGTTTTTCCATCCGAAGCCATGATTATTTTATATGATTTATAAAGATTTACCTCATTTTAGAATTAACAGAATTAATTTAATTAGAAAGTAATCATGACATCAGCGTGAGGTCAGCATGATGTCAATATCAAACGTCTGCTGACTAGGTCAACAGACGCCAGGTCCTGCTCATTATAGTCTCAAAGTTAACTAAACAAGATTTAGTTTTTACTAGCTGATTTATTAGTTTTAATTATTTAACTAAATAGATTAATTAAGATAATTAATTAAGTTTTATTATCATTATTTTCTTATATACCCTTATTTTTTTCTTTTCTTTAAAAAAACGTTTTGTGGGGCCATCATCGCTGGCCCTGTGGCCAAACGGGTGGTTCGGGCCTGAACGGGCGCTGTGCCTGGGGCGCGGGCGCGCCGACGACGCCACCGGGCGGCCGGTGCTGTGGATCCGCGGCGCAGAACCTGGAGAGGGCGGCGCGGAGGAGGGAGCGACACGCCACGGGCGCGCATCGCCGCCGAGCAGGGGAGGCGTGCGGGGCTGAGGGGCGTCTGGCACGGCCGGACGGAATCGGGGATCCGGCCATGGCGAACAGCGACGTGCGGGGCCACCTACGGCGACGAATCGAGACGAGGAACAAGGGGGAAATGGAGGGGAGCTCACAGCGGAGCTGTAGGGCAAGTCAGTGGGCTCGGGGAGGTCTCGAGGTCGCCGGATTTGGCGTCGGCGGCCGGCGAAGCAGATGAGGAAGGAGGCTCGGGCGGCGCCACGGGGCTTCCGGTCCTCGTGGCTCGTGTAGAGGAAGAAGGGAGGACGCGAAGGTCGGGAAGCTGCCTTGGAGGCGGTCGGAGACGGCGGGATGACGGGAGGCGAAGGGCGTCTTTCAAAAGGCTGTCATGGGCGGATCTTGGACGAGGCAGAGAGGGAGAGGGGGAGGCAGGGGCCTCGGGCAGTGTCTCGCGGTGCGAAGGAGGGGCGAGGAGGCGAGGCGACGGCAGGGGAGGAGGCGACGAGGCGTCCGGCGTGGGGGTCGCCGGTGACGAAGGCGGCGGGGCGCTGAGCGACTTCGGGCGGCGGCTCGATGTATCATGTCGGGGGCGAGGCGGGTGGTCTCAGGCGACGGTGTCGGGAGCCGGCCGCGATGGTGCTCGGGCGACGGAGGCCGGCCGGACCTGGTCACTGGACGGAGGAGGTCGGGGACCTCCGCCCGATCCGGACTGGGGAAGGGAGAGAGGCATGCGGGTTGGCGATGGCCCGATCCCGATCTGGATCAAAAGGGCAGAGGGAGGGCTCGAGGGAGTGGGGAATCGATCCATGGGATCGGGCGAGTGGGAGTGGGAGCGAGTGGGGAACGGGAGGAGTTAGGGTTTGGGGTGGGGAGCGAGGGGGCCTTGTAGGCCGACTGGGGTGTGACTGGACTGGCCGGGCCGGGCAGAACTAGTGGGCCGAGGCCCGGGGGTCTTTCTTATTTTATGTTTTGTGTTTGTTTCTTTTCTTTATTTTCCTTTCATTATTTTACTTCTAGTTTTCTTTTATTTTAGTTTTATAAAAATCATCACTAACACCCAACTTGGTGCTTTTAAATAAACTACTGCCACATTAACCCTCAACCCCATTAAAATAGTTTAATATTTTATAAAATACAAAAGGCATTTAATTACTTTCTTTTGCTGATGTTTTATTTTCCCTTGAGCATTTAAACATTTATAAAAATGTGGTTTCATCACCATAATTACCTATGTATTATTTGGTTCACTCCGAACATTTAAATATTAATATTTGAAAACTTTTATTGTTTGCTTGATTTTGAATTTGAATTCGAACATGTTCGAACTAGCGCGAGTTTATGCACAGTAACCGAGGTGACGTGGCATCATTAGCGGGGATTACTGTAGCGTAAATACCCGGGCGTCACAATTCTCCTCCACTACAAGAAATCTCGTCCCGAGATTTAAGAGGGGAGCAAGGGGGAAAGGTCTGGTTACGATAATCTAACGGAACTTCTCGAAGAAGTTAATCCTTCTCGTTGATGTCTTCAATCCTTTATTCCGATGCATCATGATAAACTGGTCATCATTTCTTCGAACTCCATCGCATTTTACGAAAAATAAGGGCAGCTCACTACGACATAATGCTTTTAAGGGAAACAATCTGGGCTAACCCATGAATTAGTATAAGATTATCTCTCGAGTTGAACATATGAAATACCTCGAGAGTAAGGTACGAAGGTACCACAATAGGCTCCAAGCGGGTAGGTAGTTTGCTCGAAGCCTGAACCAGAGTGAGAAAGGGGTTCAGAGTAGCGAGAGTAAGTATCGCGTCTGATACCAGAATAGATCACTATGTCGGTGGCCCGTGAATTACATACGAGTCCACGCGGGAGGAATAACTTTGGGAATAAGGGGTGTACAGGACAGTCAGGTTTCGATCCTGTGAAACTGTGGGTTATGGGCCCACCATGTGGTTACAAATAGAAGGTTGGTGACATCTTACACGATCATGTAAGCAAGGCAAGTCAGAGGAGACTCTGAGGGTCAACAGTACCCAAGGGCGAGGGACGAAGAGAACCATTTTCCTGCTCGATGAACGAGGCGGACCAATAGGCAAGGCTCTCGTCCACCGGTGGTTACCGGAATGTCATCGACAATAGTAATAGGGTCTTACTTACAGAGTGGTACAACGAGGTGCTTACCTAAGCAGGGGATTATCACTGCTTAGATTATATAGGTCACAAGAAGGGTCAAACAGACCCAAGGAAAGGAAAATGTGATCATTAGGTTAAACAGAACAATGGAAAGGAAAAATGTGTTTAGACACATATTACAGGGGTATATCCTTCCCAAGGATAAGCAGAGCATGATATCCATGACAGGATATAATGTAGAGAACCCTTTAGGTAAGGGGAGAGAAATTTCATGACATTACCCATACAACGGTGTTAGGATAAGTGATAAATAAAATTTAGCATCGTGCTTCAAATGTTCCTGTTGAAGATCGGAGTACCATTGACATGCTTCGAGGTAGCATTGACATGGTCTTCAAGTGAAGATCAGACTTTTGAACACGGGATCCATCAGAATAACTTGTAGAATAAGTCTTACAATTTCTCATGGATGTACGGATAACCTTGCTGAAAAGGAATCTATAATGATAGGTCCTCCAGCCGAGGGGGGTGCTAGGCATGACATCATGCTACCGGTCATCAAAGGATCAACATCATAACTCTTGAAAGTTGTCCCAACCATCATAGCTGACCGAGTTTCAGATCCGATTGGTGTCGGATACCTCGCACTTAGGATACCCGAGAAGAAAAGGTGCCACGCGAGTTGACGAGATGACATTGTAAGATTCTCGGGAAATTAACTATGAAGTGATTCCGCTAACAAGAGTCCATCATTAACCCAAGGAGAGGACAAGGAGGTGTCCGTGAACTCAACGGTAATTCATCGAGATTCCCAAAAGATGGATTTCCACAATTATGAACAAGGAGATAACATTTGTCACTCAAATGATATAAGGAAGTATGCTCGAGGAAAACATACACAATTAAACATTGGTTGAAAGGTGCGCCCGACATATGGGTTGGGTTGCACGACCAATGTCAGAAGGGTGATTCAATAATCAGTAACCTAAGAATGAACTTCCGATCGTTAACTTCAAAGCAATAGGGTTGCTAGAAGTCCAGAACTCAAACAACACCGTTCACTTGATGGTATTAACACGGGGACCAAGAAAGAATGGTGATGGTGACAAGTATTTCTATGTCAAGAATTCTCAAGAGGTGGAACAAATCTCAGCACATTCTTGACATAAAGGATGGTAATACTCCGAGGTAAAGAAGAACAATTGCTGGATAGCAAGGAACTCAAGGTATAACACCAAACATGAACAAGCTCGTGTTGGTGGGAAGGCAATAAAGTGGTCGATGTTAATACAATTCATCGAGGGCAAGGATGGTATTTCTCATCATGAATTCAGTTGATATCCTGGATGAGCCCAGAATGTTGACGAACACGGCACCTTTGTCGCGAGAGTTCATGAAGATGTAGTCGATCGACGATGACATCAAGCCAAAGTAATGATGAAGTGTAAGTTTATTGGAACCAAGGGTACGACACAAACTTGAAACCAAGCTTGTTGTTCAAGGCGAAATGATATGACGATGAGGATCGACGTAAGGTTAATTCATCATCGAAAATTGTGCTCCGAGAAGAAGGACCGGGTAGCACAATTAAAATCATCACGACAATGATATAGCCAAACAGGTTAGGAATGGCGTGGTCGGGTACAAACTCGTACTTATAGAAGCTTACTGAAGAGTTGTTGAACCGTAGTGCGGACTTGGTTCAGTTATCGGTGTCCTTGAGTGTTTAATAACTCAGAGCCCGTGATAAATTGAATCAGGGGGCGGTAGCACTTAATGAAGAACTCATAAGAGGTTATGCAGTTCCACGATAATCTCGAGATACCAGGGGGTAATACTCGATGACATATCAAAGTAGAGGTTGGACGGGGGTATTGCTCTACAAAAGACAAGTGCTAAAACTTGCACGAGAAATGGTATTTAAAAGAGAACATGGTCGGAACCACGATTTCAAAAGGCCAGAACCCTGATATAAGATGAACTTATACCAAAGGAATAATTATTTAAGAGAAGCTTAAATGATAAGATCTACATCGTGTCCATGGGCATGAACACAAAGTTCAAGGTCGACTCCCACTTCTGCAATGTATAACCTTCCATTCACTTCTCGCTTTGATAAAGGCATAAGTGTTGAAAGTTTTACCTGGTGAAATACCAGATGAGTATGACTCGTGAAAACTTCCGAGTTCACACATATAAAGGAAGACATAGGCTCAACCCGCAGGGTATCATGGAAACATATACCACAAGCTTCAATAGTAAATACCACCAGCTCGAAAGCGGAGCATGGTTGGCAAAAGGAAGGATACAATTTACCAAAGGCATTATGTATCGGAGAAGGAACTCACAAAGTGATTAATTATGAAGGACACCGCCGATAATAATCCAACAAAGGATATGGCGGTCCACAAGGATCCGACGTGAGCATCAAGACTCAACTAGAGGAAGGAGAATGCAAGGAGATCAAACTATAGAAACAACCGACTAACTCAATTGTCAAATGCAAAGGAATTATGATTCCTAAATCAAGGGATCAAGCAATGCTCGATTAGGGATGGATAAGTTGAATAGCCTTAGGGTACAATCAATCGACAATTGGATTGGTCGAGAACCAATTCCAGTTAAAAGAATGGCAGCTCAGCCAGAAAGGTAATTTATAAGGATCAATGATGATTGCAGGTATTCGCAAACATATTGAGTCAACAGACTCAAAATGTTAATGACAAGGAATGTCAATAAGACTACGAGACTTATGGGATTAACCATAATGCAAGCAAGCAAGAATTTCGAGAGCCAAAGGCTCCAGAGGATTCTCGGAAGATCGAATAGTATTTTGAAGACTTTAGTGAAACACATGAACAACTGGGGTTGAGCGGATACTCGACAAGTGCGAAGATTTATTTGAAGGGGTATTCATGTGGCAAGGAACTGCTAGGCAGAGGCACAAAGTATTCTCGAACAATAGAGAAAACTTCGGGTATCTTGTAATAACAAGATCACTCGGGGATGATCGTATGAATGGCAAGTGTAAGTAGTAATCCATACGGATTTATTGGTGGTCAGGAATAGCAAAAGTGATGAGCACAAAGTCTCGAGAGAACATCGAGAGTATCTTCGAATCTTCCGATTAGCGATTTATCATCTCAAGTGAGGGGTTCTCCAGAGAAAGTACTTATAGAACCTAAAGTTAGTTTTGTTTTTAGCAAATCCATTTAACCCGAATAGAAGAGAGTTCAGAATCCCAGAGTAAAGATCGAGGAGTAAAAGATCCTAATACCACCCGATGGCGACGTGGGCCCGTAAGGCACACAGCCAAGTTAGTAAAAGTTTTGCAATGTCTAGACTCGACTTCGCCAAGGAGTGTGGAAGGGGATTCTACAGCAATGGCTCGATATCAATCTTGTGACGCCCTCGATTCAATCAGACACTAATCATGCACGCAAATGTGTACGGTCAAGATCAAGGGCTCACGGAAGATATCACAACACAACTCTACAAATAAAATAAGTCATACAAGCATCATAATACAAGCCAGGGCCTCGAGGGCTCGAATACAAGTGCTTGATCTTTGACGAGTCAGCGGAAGCAACAATATCTGAGTACGCACATAAGTTAAACAAGTTGCCATAAGATGGCTAGCACAAACCGGGATACAGATCGAAGAGGAGCAGGCCTCCCGCCTGGGATCCTCCTAAGTTACTTCTCGGTCGCCGCCGGCTGCACGGTAGTAGGCACCTCCGTGTAGTAGTCGCCATCGACGGTGGCGTCTCGCCTCGGCTCCAACGCCTGTTGCAGCAATCGGGTAAAGATAGGGGAAAAGGGGAACAAGGCAACCGTGAGTACTCATCCAAAGTACTGCAAGCAAGGAGCTACACTACATATGCATGGATATATGTGTAAAGGGCCATATCGGTGGACTGAACTGCAGAATGCCGTAATAAGAGGGGATAGTTAGTCTTAACGAAGACTACGCTTCGACACCTGCCTTGCAAATGTAGGAGGGGACAATCAAGTCCTCCAAGTAACATCATATAGCAATAATCCTACCCGCAATCCCCGCTCATAACCCCGAGCGAGAGCGACCACCGTTGTATCCGCACTTGGAAGGGTGTGTTTTATCAAGTATCCGGTTCTAGTTGTCATAAGCTCAAGGTACAACTCCAAGTCGCCCTGTTATCAAGATCACGGCTATCCGAATAGATTAACTTCACCGCAGGGTGCACCATCTTACCCAAAGACGCTTGATCCCATTTGGCGGACACACTTTCCGGGTCATGCCCGCCGCAGAAGATCAACACGCCGCAGCCCCACCTAGGCACAACAGAGAGGCCAACACGCCGGTTCAAACCTAAGCGCGCAGGGTCCGGGCCCATCGCCTCGAAAGCACACCGCGACGCTATGCGACGCGCCGAAGCGCACTCTAGCCCAGCAGCGCTCCAGCCCAATCCGGGCGCGCGCCGCCTCCGTCGCCGACGCCTCAAGTATTTCGCTGATACCACGACGCCGGATACCCATAACTACTCCCCAGAGATGGTTAGTGCGATAAGCTCAGAGCCAACTCAGATCAAATACCAAGACCTCGTTAAGCGTGTTAAGTAACCGCTAACGCCGAACAGGCCAGGCCCACCTCTCTCCTAGGCGGTCGCAACTCGCCTGCCGCTCCGCCATTAAGTAACAATGGGGCCGCGGGAACCCAGGCCCACCTCTACGGGATGGAACCACCTGTCCTTTCAGCCCCCATCTCCTAACAAGATCTCGTAATGTAATCGTAAAGTATATAGTATATACCGTGATCACCTCCCGAGTGACCACGGCCCGGTAGTATAGCACGCGACGGACAAGAATGTAGGGCCACAGATGAAAGTACTAGCATCCTATACTAAGCATATAGGATTGCGTAAGGTAACAATGAAGTTTCAAGGACAAAGCTATGCAACAAGATAGGAGTATCTCGAAAAACAGTAATATGCTATACTATTCTAATGCAAGCAGTGTAGATAAGAGTAGGCGATATCCGTGATCAAGGGGGCTTGCCTGGTTGCTCGGGCAAGAGAGAGGGGTCGCCGGTGACGAGTCGATCACAGGACATCAAAGATCGGTCTCGGGTCTACCGGAGAGAAGAGGGGAAGAAACAGTAAATACATAGCAAGTGCATAACAGACAATGCACAGAGCTAGACGTGTTCTAACGCAGCACTAGGCGACATCGCGAAGGGGAAACATCCGGAAAGTTTCCCGGCCCGGACGTCTGTCGATGATGAACCGGAGAGAAAAGTTTGCAGGTTCGATAGGTTAGGGGTGTGGCGGACAATCGGATGCAGATCCGATCCGCCTCGCTGCTCGAGCAACTTTCATGTACAAAGTTTTTCCATCCGAGCCATGATTATTTTATATGATTTATAAAGATTTACCTCATTTTAGAATTAACAGAATTAATTTAATTAGAAAGTAATTATGACATCTGCGTGAGGTCAAGCATGATGTCAATATCAAACGTCTGCTGACTAGGTCAATGACGCGGGTCCTGCTCATTATAGTCTCAAAGTTAACTAAAAAGATTTAGTTTTTTACTAGCTGATTTATTAGTTTTAATTATTTAACTAAACAGATTAATTAAGATAATTAATTAAGTTTTATTATCATTATTTTCTTATATACCCCTATTTTTTTCTTTTCTTAAAAAACGTTTGTGGGGGCCATCGCGCTGGCCCTGTGGCCAAACGGGTGGTTTGGGCCCGAACGGGCGCTGCGCAAGGGGGCGGGCGCGCGCCGACGACGCCGCCGGGCGGCCGGTGCTGTGGATCCGCGGCGCAGAACCGGAGAGGGCGGCGCGGGAGGAGGGAGCGACACGCTACGGGCGCGGCATCAGCGGCCAGAGCAGGGGGAGGCGTGCGGGGGCTGAGGGGCGTCTGGCACGGCCGGACGGAATCGGGGATCCGGCCATGGCGAACAGCGACGTGCGGGGCCACCTACGGCGACGAATCGAGACGAGGAACAAGGGGGAAATGGAGGGGAGCTCACAGCGGAGCTGTAGGGCAAGTCGGTGGGCTCGGGAGGTCTCGAGGTCGCGGATTTGGCGCCGGGCGGCCGGGCGGGCAGATGAGGAAGGAGGCTCGGGCGGCGCCACGGGCTTCCGGGTCCTCGTGGCTCGGTGTAGAGGAAGAAGGGGAGGATGCGGAGGTCGGGGAAGCCGTCTTGGAGGCGGTCGGAGACGGCGGGATGACGGGGAGGCGAGCGGCGTCTTCGGGTGCGTCGTCGCGGGCGGATCTTGGACGAGGCAGAGAGGGAGAGGGGGAGGCAGGGGCCTCGGGCAGCGTCTCGCGGTGCGAAGGAGGGGCGAGGAGGCGAGGCGACGGCAGGGGAGGAGGCGACGAGGCGTCCGGCGAGGGGGTCGCCGGTGACGAAGGCGGCGGGGCGCTGAGCGGCTTCGGGCGGCGGCTCGATGTATCGTGTCGGGGGCGAGGCGGGGTGGTCCAGGGCGACGGTGTCGGGGAGCCGGCCGGCGATGGTGCTCGGGGCGACGGAGGCCGGCCGGACCTGGTCACTGGGACGGAGGAGGTCGGGGACCTCTGCCCCGATCCGGACTGGGGGAAGGGGAGAGAGGCATGCGGGGTTGGCGATGGCCCGATCCCGATCTGGATCGGGTGCGGGGCAGAGGGAGGGCTCGAGGGAGTGGGGGAATCGATCCTGATGGGATCGGGCGAGTGGGAGTGGGAGCGAGTGGGGAACGGGAGGAGTTAGGGTTTGGGGTGGGGAGCGAGGGGGCCTTGTAGGCCGACTGGGTGTGACTGGCTGGGCGGGCCGGGTTGCAACCAGTGGGCCGAGGCCCGGGGGTCTTTCTTATTTTATGTTTTGTGTTTGTTTTTTTCTTTATTTTCCTTTCATTATTTTACTTCTAGTTTTTTTTTATTTTAGTTTTATAAAATCATCACTAACACCCAACTTGGTGCTTTTAAATAAACTACGCCACATTAACCCTCAACCCCATTAAAATAGTTTAATATTTTATAAACTAGAAAAGGCATTTAATTACTTTCTTTTGCTGCTGTTTTATTTTCCTTGAGCATTTAAACATTTATAAAAATGTGGTTTCATCACCATAATTACCTATGTATTATTTGGTTCACTCCGAACATTTAAATATTAATATTTGAAAACTTTTATTGTTTGCTTGATTTTGAATTTGAATTCGAACATGTTCGAACTAGCGCGAGTTTATCCACAGTAACCGAGGTGACGTGGCATCATTAGCGGGGATTACTGTAGCGTAAATACCCGGGCGTCACACCTATATTCTGCTATGCGTGTGTGGTTTTATGATATGCTATATGTTTGGCTTGATATGTGTATTCCGTGCGTACCATGTTTTGTTGTTGATTGTGGTATGTGATGGTGTGATCAACTTGCTATGTTAGACGCGGGCATGTGTCGAGTGATCCATGAAAGTGGTGAGTGTTTATAGCCGTAGGCTCGGGATCATTAACCAGGTGAATACGTCACTGGCAGAGTGCTCTATTGTCCCTAGAGAATGCGCCATTGACAGAGCACACTTGAGGCGAGGTATAGTTTTCGGAACATAAATCAGGTGAATGCGTCCTTGGAAGAGCGCTCTATTGTTATTAGAGAATGCGCCATTGACAGAGTGCACTTGAGATACTTCTGAAGTTCTTGTCATGTTTATTTAGAATCTTTGGGTTATCTTGGGCGAGTAAACTAGAGACTGTTATGAGTTCTGGTAGTGGAGGTAGGTGAAGACATTCTTCTACAAACAAACTTGTGTGTTTTGTGTGTCATACATTGCTTTGTGGATGTAGGTTTGCTATATCATATTGTGTGATTTGCCAATACATTCAATGTATTGACCCTTTGTGGCTGCAACTTATCATGTTGCAGGATTTTCAGATGATCAGTGAGATACAGTAGGGTCGCGAGTCTTCACTCAACATTTTCTCCAGTGGGCATTGATGGGACTCATCGTTTGCTTATGCTGCATTTTCGCTGTTACTATTGAATAAGTTAGCTATGTGCTACTCAGTTTGTAATACTTTATGAATTCTGGATCATACGTTGTAGTAAATGATGCACTTGTTATTTGATATTCATATGTACTGTGTGTGCTAGCAAGTCGATCCAGGGACTAGCACAGTAAGCACAGAGACATCGAATCTTATCAGGTTCGGGTCGTTACAATATGGATGTTTTGAAAAGTCAAACCTCAGAAAAGTTTGACGAGGTATATGTGGAGAAAAACATTTACATATGGAAAGACCATTAGATTCATCACAACATGTACTTACTTCATACTATCATTTATCTTTGGTATTGTAGATATAAGTAATTTCTTTGTAAACTTGGTCAAAGTTTCAAAAGTTTGACTTTAAAAAATGTTGAACTACATTATCGAACGGAGGAGTAGCTCTTTCTCTCTCGCTATCTCTCACGGGCCTCCCTCTCACACAAACACTCTATACCGACGGATTATATGCTCACCGTGTGCAGTATAGCTCAGATATTGTTTAGTTGACCGTCAACCAGTCCACATGCTGCCTTGTCACCAGATTCAGATCTTCGTGTGCTGGCCCATGTGGCGCCGGTGAAAATAAGTAAACTAGAAGCCCATCCGACACGCGTGAAGTAAACAAAGTTGAAACCACTGTGGTAGCACCCTCGCACGCTAGTAAATTGAGGGCGCATTGAAGACACACTTCTTCCGCATGGAGGACGATTGCACAATTCACCACTGCGTGGCGGCATGCATGTAAGGACGACTCAAGCACACCCAGCACACAACACACACCACACACGGTACACCAGATCGCCGCCGTTGAGATGGACGGCGATGCAGCCAACAAGCGGAGGCGGCTTGAGCCAAAACCGCATCCGCGAGCCCGACTTCATCAAGAGCCTCCCCGACGACATGCTGCTCGCCATCATCGGCCTCCTCCCACCAAATCTGCCGTGCGGACCGCCGTTTCCGGGCGGTGGCGCCCGCGCTAAGGCCCCTCAACCTCACCGTCGACAGCTACCTCTCGCGACGGGATTGCAAACGCATGGCTATAGTCTCCAAGATCCTTTCATTGCACACTGGGCCAGCCAGATGCCTTGACATTCGCATGTTCAGTACCAAATGCAAGGTCCAACCCAAGTTCGACGAGTGGTTCTTATCCCCGCCCTAGATCAGCTCGAGGAGCTCAGCTTTGAAGCTGGAAGATGTCGCTCGCCGCCTGCGGCCCGCCCACGCCAACGCTGCGTCGCGCCACTTCAGCTCCTGCTATCTTCCCCAGATTAATGCCGCGCCCGCCCTTCTTCTCCCTCAACTCAAGTAGCTTGACCTCTTCGACGTTGTCATCTCGAAGAAGGCTATCGAGCACCTGCTCCACAGCTGTACTATGCTCGAGTACCTTCGTCTTGAGCAGATCCATGGGTTCATTAGCCTCCACATCGCCTCGACGAATCTCCTATGGATTTATGTGTCTTGCTGGCCCCACAACAAGACATCAATTGGGAAGAGATCACTCCAGTTGTTCCACGTTATGGTCATTGAGAATGCGCCTTTCCTTGAGAGATTGCTTGTATCGGATCTAGAAGGTCCAACAAAATCAGGGTCATTGACGCTACCGAAATTGACAAAGATTGGTGCACTCGTCGCCAAATTCTCCGAACTCTTTATTGTATCCGTAATCGCTCGTACATCACTCATCTTCTTCTCCGCCTTCTTGAAATTCAAATTTTAAATTTCTTCTTGATGTATTTATGACCGTGTTCCGAAAATGATTCCCACAAGCTTGACCCATCTATGCGCATACAAGTGAAGATCTTGGCAATAAAATCTATCAGCCCCAACTGGATCAAGTTGTTGGATTCCTTACATGCTTTCCGCACGGAGAAGCTACTCATCGAGGTGAAACTTCTTTCCTATTAGTAAACGGTAATCACAACGTAGTTTCAAATTTTTCGTAATTTTCCCAAATTACGATGACAAGTGTAGTGTTCAAAATCGCATCTACGCACTGCACCGAAAGAAATGTTTTTAGTATTTTTTTCTCACATGATCTCTGATACGTCTCCAACGTATCTATAATTTATGAAGTATTCATGCTATTATATTATCCATCTTAGATGTTTTATGTGCATTTATATGCTATTTTATATGATATTTGGGACTAACCTATTAACCTAGAGCCCAGTGCCAGTTTCTGTTTTTTCCTTTTTTTTGAGTTTTACAGAAAAGGAATACCAAACGGAGTCCAATGGGCGTGCCGATTTTTGACGATTTTTTATGGACCAAAAGAAGACCCCGGAGCAAAAGAGTTGGGCCAGGAGAGTCCCGAGCTGCCCATGAGGGTGGGGGCGCGCCCACCCCCCTGGGTGTGGGCCCCTGCCGCGTGGACAACCCGGAGACCCCCCCTGCCGCGAGACCTACGCCAAAAAATCCTATAAATACTGAAACCTCCAAAGAATGAATAGATCGAGTTCACCGCCATGAGCCTCTCAGAGCCACGAAAACCAACAGAATAGTTCTTTTGTTATTCGCTATTAGTGACTTTGGAGTGACTCTTTGTTGCATGTTGAGGGATAGTTATATGATCCAATTATGTTATTATTGTTGAGAGAACTTGCACTAGTGAAAGTATGAACCATAGGCCTTGTTTCCTAGCATTGCAATACCATTTACGCTCACTTTTATCATTAGTTATCTTGCTGTTTTTATATTTTTAGATTACAAAAACCTATATCTACCATCCATATTGCACTTGTATCACCATCTCTTCGCCGAACTAGTGCACCTATACAATTTACCATTATATTGGGTGTGTTGGGGACACAAGAGACTTTTTGTTATTTGGTTGCAGGGTTGTTTGAGAGAGACCATCTTCATCCTACGCCTCCCACGGATTGATAAACCTTAGGTCATCCACTTGAGGGAAATTTGCTATTGTCCTACAAACCTCTACACTTGGAGGCCCAACAATGTCTACAAGAAGAAGGTTGCGTAGTTGACATCAAGCTCTTTTCTGGCGCCGTTGCTGGGGAGGCTAGGTAAGCGGCACTGACACCCCGTCAACTAAGCTATTTTCTGGCGCCGTTGCCGAGGAGGTGAGTGCTTGAAGGTATATCTTTAGATCTTGCAATCGAATCTTTTAGTTTCTTGTTTTATCACTAGTTTAGTCTATAAAACAAAACTACAAAAAATGGAATTGAGTTTGTCTCATACGCTTCATCTTTTTAATATCTTTCGTGAGTATGATGGAAAGGAAAATTGTGCTCAAGTACTAGAAGAAGAATTACATAGAATGCTTGGCATAAAATATGTGAATGATGAGCATGATTGCAATGTTGTTAGTATGAATTCTTTGAATACCCATGATGCTAATGATATGCAAAGCCACAAGCTTGGGGATGCTATGTTTGATGAAGATGATATGTTTAGTCCCCCAAGTTTTGATGAGCAAATTTATTATGATGAAAGCATGCCTCCTATTTATGATGATTATTGTGATGACACGTATGCTATAAAGAATAAAGATAACCATGAAACTTGTCATCATGATTTTAATTTTCAATTGGATTATGCTTCACATGATAATTATTTTGTTGAGTTTGCTCCCACTATTATTCATGAGAAGAATTTTGCTTATGTGGAGAGTAATAAAATTTCTATGCTTGTAGATCATGAAAAGAGTGATTTATGTGCTGGTTATATTGTTGAATTCATTCATGATGCTACTGAAAATTATTATTAGGAGGAATATATACTTGTAGGAATTGCGATAATAACAAGTTTCCTCTCTATGTGCTTAAAGTTTTAAGTTATGCTTTTTGCCTTCCTATGCTAGTTGATTATTGTTTTGCTCACAAAATCCCCATGCATAGGAAGTGGGTTAGACTTAAATGTGCTAGTCATATTCTTCATGATGCTCTCTTTATGTTTCAATTCTTATCTTTTATGCGAGCATCATTGAAATCATCATGCCTAGCTAGGGGCGTTAAACGTTAGCGCTTGTTGGGAGGCAACCCAATTTTATTTTAGTTTTTTTGATTTTTGCTTCTGTTTAATAATAAATAACCCATCTAGCTTATGTTAAGATGTGGTTTTATGTTTTAATTAGTGTTTGTGCCAAGTAAGACCTATAGGATCTTCTTGGATGATAGTTATTTGATCTTGCCAAAAATTCCAGAAACTTTCTGTTCACGAAAACAATTGTTAAAAATTACCAGAACGTGATAAAATACTGATTCCAATTGCAGTAAATCAATAAACAAATTATCTAGGTCTTATTATTTTGGTGGATTTTTCTGAGTTCCAGAAGTTTGCGTTAGTTACAGATTACTACAGACTGTTCTGTTTTTTACAGATTCTGTTTTTCGCGTGTTGTTTGCTTATTTTGATGAATCTATGGCTAGTAAAAGAGTTTATAAACCATAGAGAAGTTGGAATACAGTAGGTTTAACACCAATATAAATAAATAATGAGTTAATTACAGTACCTTGAAGTGGTGTTTTCTTTTCTTTCGCTAACGGAGCTCGCGAGATCTTCTGTTAAGTTTTGTGTTGTGAAGTTTTCAAGTTTTGGGTAAATATTCGATGGACTATGGAATAGAGAGTGGCAAGAGCCTAAGCTTGGGGATGCCCAAGGAACCCCAAGGTAATATTCAAGGACAACCAAGAGCCTAAGCTTGGGGATGCCCCGGATGGCATCCCCTCTTTCTTCTTTGTTCATCGGTAACTTTACGTGGAGCTATATTTTTACTCACCACATGATATGTGTTTTGCTTGGAGCGTCATTTTATTTTGTTAAGTATTTGCTTGATGTTATTTAGCTTAATGTTTTGCATCTTTATTTTCAATAAAAATGCCAAAGATAGCCTTTACCATGCTTATTTTGCAAGTATACATGTTGCTGTTTCAAAACAGAAAGTTTACCGCTGTTGCAAAAATTCCCTAGAAAAGTCGGAATGTGATAAAATGTTGAAACTTTTTGCATAATAAGCTCTGATAAATTTTCTACAGTGTGGTAGAATTTCATAATGTTTGGAGTTAGGGAAGTATGATGAATCTTGCATTCTTTACAGACTGTACTGTTTTGGCAGATTGCTGTTATGTTTGCATTGTTTGCATATGTTTGCTTGTTTGATGATTCTATTTGAGGATAGGACTACTAAATATGCAGAGACATTTAGTATGCAATGTTGAATAATAATTTTTGTGATTTGCTACAGTAGAGAATGATATGGTTTTTGCATTGGTTTATACTAACTTATCTCATGAATTCTTGTTGAGTTTGGTGTAGATGAAGCTTTCGAGATTTAGGAAACCGTGATATAAAAGGAATTAAGGAGACACAAAATTTCAAGCTTGGGGATGACCAAGGCACCCCAAGATAATATTTCAAGAAGTATCAAGCATCTAAGCTTGGGGATGCCCCGGTAGGCATCCCACCTTTCTTCTTCAACAATTATCGGTCAGTATTGGTTGAGCCTAAGTTTTTGCTTCTTCACATGATAAGTGCTATCCTTGAAATGTCATCTTATTTTGTTTTGCTTGCTGTTTGAATAAAGTACCAAGATCTGAAATTCTTAAATGAGAGAGAGTCTTCACATAGCTACATAATTATTTAACTACTCATTGATCTTCACTTATATCTTTTTGGAGTAGTTTGTCATTTACTCGTGTGCTTCACTTATATCCTATGAGTAAATGGTTGAATGATTTGAATTTCATAAATCTGAAATTATATATGTTTCATATGCTTATCCCATGGGGAGTAATGACTTCACATATAAGAAGTAGATGTGGTAAATTTATTGAAGGTTAGTAAACATTGTATTGGTCACTTGAAAAATTCATGAGAGATTATTGAAGGAAGAGAGATTTCACATATAAATATACTATCTTGAACATCTTCTATGATTGTGGGCCCCATTAATTATTTTCAAACCTGAGCAAATTAGTTGAAGTTGGAAAAGGAAGACAACATAATGAGTTATGCTTGGGTATATTTGTATAGAAGTTATATTGTTATGGATCCTCTAACATGTGGTGCTTGCCATTTAGAATCCTTTGCTAGCCAAAATATCTGTACTAAGCGGGAATACTGCTTGTGCATCCAAATTCCTTGAACCAAGTTTCTTCCATGAGTGTCCACCATATCTACCTATATGCGGTATTTACCTGCCGCTCCAAGTAAATTTATGTGTGCCAAACTCTAAACCTTCAAATAATAATCTGTTTTGTATGTCCTAATCGCTCATGTAGCGACTAGGGGCTGTCAGTATCTTCCATGCTAGGTGGATTATTCTCACGATGAGTGGACTCCGCTCATCATTCACAAGAAAATGGCTGGTAACTGGGATGCCTGGTCCTATGATCAAAAGATAAAAAAAAATCGCAAATAATTTAAACAAAACTCCCCCAGGAATGTTGATAGTTGGACGGCACCCGTTGTTTCGGACAAGCCGTGGAGTGTGAATGTTGGTGGAGGGGGAGTAAAAAATTTACCTTTCTGCGTGGGAACCGCCTATGATGTATCTAGTATGGAAGATATTGGGAACTCTTGGTTGTTATGTTGACAATGAAAGCATACCTCTCAAAATTATTTTCATCTCTGTTTTAGCTTCAAGCTCTGGCACCTCTACAAATCCCTGCTTCCCTCTGCGAAGGGCCTATCTTTTACTTTTATGCAAGAGTCAATAGTATTCCTTCTCATTCCAACCTACTCTTTAGTTGGCAAGCATCATGTGATGGAAAGATCTAAGCATATATGGCCATTCAAATATATTTGAGCATGAATTATTATTGTTGACATTACCCTTGAGGTAAAAGGTTGGGAGGCGAAACATTAAGCCCCTATCTTTCTCTGTGTCCAATGAATACTATTTGTTCTAAAAATATGCTTTGAGTGGTAGCAATCATGGAAGACTAAATGATAGTTGAGTATGTGAAGTTTGCGGAATCAAAGCTCTGACATAGACTCTTCCTGAAAATAAGATGGATTGTAATTGTTTGATGACTAATAACACGGTTTGTTAGTTTTCAAGAAAGTTTATGATCTATACTTTAACATGTGAATAGTTTGTTACTTGATCATGAAAAGTTCTGTGAGTTGAGCTGCTGTTATGACATATAATGATGCTAGAAAAGGTGATTGAAATTACCATTGATCAAACTTGTGCACCTGCTAGCATTCACACTTCATAAATTCTTTCTATTATCATTTACCTACTCGAGGACGAGCAGGAATTAAGCTTAGATGCTGATACGCTCCAACGTATCTATAATTTATGAAGTATTCATGCTATTATATTATCCATCTTAGATGTTTTATATGCATTTATATGCTATTTTATATGATTTTTCGGACTAACCTATTAACCTAGAGCCCAGTGCCAGTTTCTGTGTTTTCCTTGTTTTTGAGTTTTACAGAAAAGGAATACCAAATGGAGTCCAATGGACGTGCCAATTTTTGACGATTTTTTATGGACCAAAAGAAGACCCCGGAGCAAAAGAGTTGGGCCAGGAGAGTCCCGGGCTGCCCACGAGGGTCGAGGTTACGCCCACCCCCCTGGGCGTGGGCCCCTGCCTCGTGGACAACCCAGAGACCCCCCATGACGTGAGACCTACGCCAAAAAATCCTATAAATACTGAAACCTCCAAAGAACAGAGTAGATCGGGAGTTCCGCCAGAAGCCTCAGAGCCACCAAAACCAATCGGTACCTGTTCAAGACTCTGGGGGGAACCTCACCGTGGCCATCTTCATCATCCCGTGCTCTCCATGACAAGAAGGAGTAGTTCACCCCGGGTTGAGGGTATGTACTAGTAGCTATGTGTTTGATCTCTCTCTCTCTCTCTCTCTCTCTCTCTCTCGTGTTCTTGAGGTGGTACGATCTTGATGTATCGCGAGCTTTGTTATTATAGTTGGATCTTATGATGTTTCTCCCTCTACTCTCTTGTAATGGATTGAGTTTTTTCCTTTGAAGTTATCTTATCGGATTGAGTCTTTAAGGATTTGAGAACACTTGATGTATGTATTGCGTGGGATACTGTGGTGACAATGGGGTATTCTATTGATTCACTGGATGTATGTTTTGGTGATCAACTTATGGTTCCGCCCATTAACCTATGCATAGGGGTTGGCACACATTTTCGTCTTGACTCTCCAGTAGAAACTTTGGGGCACTCTTTGAAGTTCTTTGTGTTGGTTGAATAGATGAATCTGAGATTGTGTGATGCACATCGTATAATCATGCCCACGGATACTTGAGGTGACATTGGAGTATCTAGGTGACATTACGGTTTTGGTTGATTTGTGTCTTAAGGTGTTATTCTAGTACGAACTCTATGATAGATCGAACAGAAAGAATAGCTCCGTGTTATTTTACTACAAACTCTTGAATAGATCGATCCGAAAGAATAACTTTGAGGTGGTTTCGTACCCTACCATAATCTCTTCTTTTGTTCTTCACTATTAGTGACTTTGGAGTGACTCTTTGTTGCATGTCGAGGGATAGTTATATGATCCAATTATGTTATTGTTGTTGAGAGAACTTGCACTAGTGAAAGTATGAACCCTAGGCCTTGTTTCCTACCATTGCAATACCGTTTACGCTCACTTTTATTATTAGTTACCTTGCTGTTTTTATATTTTTAGATTACAAAAACCTATATCTACCATCCATATTGCACTTGTATCACCATCTCTTCGCCAAACTAGTGCACCTATACAATTTCCCATTGTATTGGGTGTGTTGGGGACACAAGAGACTTTTTGTTATTTGGTTGTAGGGTTGTTTGAGAGAGACTATCTTCATCCTACGCCTCCCACGGATTGATAAACCTTAGGTCATCCACTTGAGGGAAATTTGCTACTGTCCTACAAACCTCTGCACTTGGAGGCCCAACAACGTCTACAAGAAGAAGGTTGCGTAGTTGACATCAATCACCTACATCGTTTGTTTGTTGTACTACTATAGTAGCCTAGGATAGTCATAGTGGAAAGTAACTTAGACTACTCCAGTAACTCTATGGTTACCCTAAGAGCAAGTACTACCTCCGTCCTGGTTTACTCTTGCTATTTTGTAGTATCAAATTTGACAATAGATTTAATCGACAAAATGTTAATGCATGTCACTAAGAACTATATCGTTGGATTCAGTATTTGAACATAATTTCAAATGGTGTAATTTTTAGTGACATGCATTGGCATTTTCACGTAAATCTATGGTCAAAATTTTATAATAAATAAGAGGTAGTACAAAAGTGGGCTATAACGACCCTCCACTATGTAGGCCAAAACACGTACAAATTCACTTGTGATGCATTTGGCATCGATGCCCTCCATTGCTCACCTAGTGCCCCAATCTGGATCACCTACTTTGCTCGGTGCCAAATTAACTCACGAACAAAAAACACTTGCGTGGGAGAGAGAGAGAGGACTGAGGCAATAAAAAACACTTGTTTGGGAGAGTGAGAGGCTGGCGTAGTTGGTTTGATTGATTTGCTTATACAGGTGGGTCTTTGTGCACAGCGGTGCCAACTCTCTCACATCGCGAGAGCAGTGCCAAAATCCTTTGATTTGACATCGATGCGTATTATGTGGCATACTTTTGTGAAATATGGCATCGGCCACATAGTGGAAGGCAACAAATGCCCAAGCTCTTCACATACTCCTAGATAAATGAGAGGAAAGAGAAAGAGAGAGAGAGAGAGAGAGAGAGAGAGAGAGAGAGAGAGAAAATATCACTAGCCAGCCAACCCTATCGTATGAGCGAATGATATTGGTACCTCTTGATGACACGGCAATCTTATACAGCCAGCTGCTCTAATATGTTCTCTTCTTTTGCAGATAAAAAAAAGACCCGAAAGTGAAAATTCTGCTGCACTATAACAATATCATCGAATGCCTTGATCTCCATCTTACAGAAATTGATTTGATCGACTACCGAGGCAGCACATCTTAGATTAAATTGGCCAGGTTCTTTGTTCTGGAGGCAAGTGTGCTCAAGGTAATGAGGTTTGGCGTTCTCTGGCGCAACAATGAATGGCGTGCTGATCACCGCAAGCGTCTAAGCCTAAATGACAAAGTCTCCGCAGCAGCTGAATTTGTTTCTGAAACATCAAGTGGCCAGAGACTCGAAAAATTATTTGCCCATGAGTGACTTGTGAGGGCGGTGGATTTTAGTTTGTACGATAATGCTGCATCCACCTAAAGTAACAAAAGTACTTACGTAAACTTCCTAGTAATTCCCTCTTCGTAGGTGCAATATTAGTCCTAACATTTGTAATATCAGTTTGAAACTTGTAATATTGCCGTGTCCTATTCCTGTGTTTTCAAAATCCTGCGAATCAAACAGGTCCTGAGTTGGTGATGATGTTGTCCCTGCCATCTTTCACCAATAGCCGTCGGATCTAGATCTGACGCATACAAACCAAACTTCTCTAGTTTTGAAAAAAGATGCCCGCACTTGTTCCCTATTTACAAACAACTCCTTGTCTCTCACAATCAGCCTTATCTCCTCCCCGCCACATCTAGAAGGCCATGGAAAAATCTGGCGCGATGGCCGCTGCCGGCGTCGTCCACCCCCCAATCTTGGTGTTCCGTGCAATGCACGCACTACAAAAAAAAGACACATCCGTGACATTTTGGGCCGAACGAATTTTTTTTCTATCATACATATGACGATAATTGCGACAAAACCTGTTATCATCATAGATGTGGTGGGCTCCTACTTCTATGACAAAAAATCATGATAGAAAATGGGCTTTTCGCCCCGGGCGGCCGGAGACGCAGCTGCATGACATTCTTTGGGCCGCCCATGATGGAAAAACCGTGGTAGAAGCGAGGGGAGGAAAATTTCGGGAGTTCCTGCCACGGTGGGAGGTCGGGGCCGAGCGATGCGCTGCTTTCTCTCATACACGACGCGCTGCAAAAAAGTAGGCGTTGGCTCTAACTAAACCCGAAGCGAGGCGTTGGGCTCTAATCGAACCCGAAGCGACAGACCGCAGCTACGCTGCATCGAACCCGAGCGATCGATCGATGGCTGTTAATCGAACCCGATGGAGCGATTCTTCGCTATCGCCGCTAATCAAGCCGATTGATGGGATGAACAGTGAGCGTTGCGAGGGGGGGGGGGGGTTGGATGAACAGTGAGCGGTGGCGTTGCCTCTGGATGAACAGGACCCCGTGGTGTGGTGGAGGGCTGGATGAATAGTAGACGATGGAGGGGTACCCGTGGAGGGGTGGATGAACAGGACCCCGTGGTGTGGAGGGCTGGATGAACAGTAGACGATGGAGGGGTGCCCGTGGAGGGGTGGTTGAACAGGACCCCGTGGTGTGGAGGGCTGGATGAACAGTAGACGGTGGAGGGGTGCTCGTGGAGGGGTGGTTGAACAGGACCCTGTGGTGTGGAGGGCTGGATGAACAGTAGACGGTGGAGGGGTGGTTGAATAGTAGCCGGTGGAGTAGCGCGCGGTGGAGCCTGGATGAACAGGAGCCCGTGGAGGCTGGATGAACAGGAGCCCGTGGAGGCTGGAGGAGGTCGACGGTGGAGATGAACAGTATCCTGTGGAGCCCCGTTTTGCAGTACGCCACACCCCTCCCGATGAACAGGACCCCGCTTTGACCGTAGCGCCCAACACAAGTCCGCTTCTCCGCTTTTGCGGCACGCCACACCCTCCCGGCGAACAGGACCCCTGCTTCAACCGTAGGAGGTCCGCTTCTCCGCTTTTGCGGTACGCCACACCCTCCCGATCAACAGACCCCCTGCGACCGTAGGAGGTCCGCTTCTCCGCTTTGTGGTACGCCACACCCTCCCGGCGAACAGGATCCTGCTTTAACGTGGCGGTCGAACACAAGGCCGCTTCTCCGCTTCGCGGTACGCCAGCCTCGCTTCCATCGCTGTTCCGCCCAAGCCTCCCGATGAACACGATGCATTCCGCTGTTTCCCATGAACACGACGATGACGCGTTTCTCCGCTCCGACCCAGCCATGTACACGAGCCCTCACCATACGTATGCGCCGAGTAGGCGTCGAGACCCCGCCAGATGTACACATACGTGGCAGATTTTCTTTCTTGCACCCGACCGCTGACGACGCGTGTACATGCTACGCGGCGCGCTTACTACGACACGCGCGCCGCCTCTACATCGACCAGATATATGTATGCATACGTCACACCAGAATGACAACACTACGACGCTTCGACCAGGTGGGTCCCGACCGCCGCACTTCCTTGCGCGAAGATGTAGCTGGTGGGTCCCAGCAGTGGGGCGGAATACGGTGGCCCGTCTGTGGGTCCCTCTCGCCGTGGAGGAATAATTATTTTGCACGTAATAAGGAGGCACTTCCTTGCTGCGCCGTGGACCCACTGCCGGCCTCTCCACGCACAGTCCATGTCCGATGGAAGCCGTTCCTTGACCACGTTGACCACGCCGCGCCGAGAGCACCACGGCGGTGGACGACGGCGAGGCCTAGGAAGGGGACGACGCGGAGCCGGGGAAGTCACGGCAGTGGATGCCCACACGTAGAGGAATACGAGGGCACTGGTTCGCTGCGGTGTGAAGCTGCCGTCGCCGCAGAGTAACAGGGGGTGTGGGTGAGTAGAGGGATGGCCTTGCCAGTGGTGGGAGTAGTAGGGGGCGGTGAGGCCTCCGTCGCATCGCAGCCGGCCACGGGAGGCAGGAGCACGAGGCACGACCGGCGCTGGTTTGGGGTTGAAGAAGCACTACGGCTGACTGGAGCAAGAAGACCAGAGGTTGAAGAAGCACTACGGCCGTTGGATGGACATCGTACGGTCACTGGAGCTAGAATCATGCATATTGACTAAGTTGACAAAGCCCTCCGTCCCCGTCAACTCAGTAGGCCCACAAGTCAGCCTACCACTATACTGGGTCCCAGCTAACATTGGGAGTATCCATTTTCTTGTGCGTAATAAGGAGGCACTTCCTTGCGTGCGAAGATATAGCTGGTGGGTCCAAGCTGTCAGCGGCGGTAATGTTTTTTTCGCGAAATACAGAGGCCCTTTCGGTGGGTCCCTGATGTCAGGTGGAGGAATCATAATTTTGCGCGTAATAAGGAGGCATTTCCTTGCGTGCGGCCGTGGACCCAGCTGTCCGCCTCTCCACATACAGTCCACTTCAGATGCATGTCGGTCGTTGACCATGTTGACCAGGCCACGTCGAGAGCACCAGGGCGATGGACGACGGTGAGGCCTAGGAACGGAACGACACAGAGGCAGGGAAGACTCGGCAGTTGTTTCCCACGCGGAGGGGAGTACGACTGTACGAGGGTTTACTGGTTCGTCTGCCGTCGCCGGAGAATAACAACAGGTGTGGGTGAGTAGAGGGATGGCTAGGCCAGCGATGGGAGTACGGTGGGGCGGTGAGGGCAAGGCAGCACAATGGTCGGCCATGGGAGGAGGAGAAGGCAGTCCCGCCGGCGCTTGTTTGAGCGGCTGGAGCAGGAAGAGCAGAGATTGAAGAAGCACGACGGCCGTTGGATGGACATCCAACAATCCATCGCTTAGGCCAACCTTTTTAGGAAAGCCTCAAATTTGTGGAAAACAGCATACAGCCCATCTGCCATTATTTCTAATAATTTTAGCCCATTTGCTAATTCTTAAGGTTTTTTGGAGCCCATATTCTTTTGTTAGCATTACAACCCAAATTGTGGCCACGGTTAAAAAATTATATGAAGTTTTGCATATTTCGTGCGGTTCGAACTGTTTTAATCCCAAATTTCGACTCACATTCAAACTGATTTTAAAATAAATGTATATCAATATAAAATCCAACAAATTCTCCACGCATAAAAATTAATGTAATTTAAAATTTTGAAATAAAAAAAGATATTTGAAACTAATTGCCGGTTTGATGTGTTTTAAAATGTACAGCCTATTTCTCATTATCGATGGGCCATTTTCTCGCCAAACCAATGAAAGCTCTCCTCGCCTTGAAAGATTTGTAGCCCAACAGCCCGACAAAGCGACTTACTTGGCAAATCACAAAAAACTGGGTTGTCGCCAGGACCCAGCTGTCAGCCTCTCCATGTACAGTACTCTTCCGATGGAAGTCGTTCCTTGACCACGTTGACCACGCCGCACGGAGAGCACCACGGTGGTGGACGACGGCGAGGCCTAGGAAGGGGACGACGCGGAGCCGGGGAAGACGCGGCAGTGGAAGCCCGCGCGGAGAGGAGTACGAGGGTTCACTGGTTCGGCTGTGTTATGAGGCTGCCGTCGCCGCAGGGCCTGGCCAGCGGTGGGAATAGTAGTGGGCGGTGAGGCCTCCGCGGCAGCACAACCGGCCACGGGAGGCAGGAGCATGCGGCACGACCGGCGCTGCTTTGGGCGGCTGGAGCAAGAAGACCAGAGGTTGAAGAAGCACTACGGCCGTTGGATGGACATCGTACGGTCACCGGAGCTAGAATCGTTCATATTGACTAAGTTGACAAAGCCCTCCGTCCCCGTCAACTTTGTTGGCCCACAAGTCATCCTCCCACTATGGTGGGTCCCAGCTAGCAGGGGGTATTCATTTTTTGTGCGTAATAAGGAGGCACTTCCTTGCGTGTGAAGATATAGCTGGTGGGTCCGACATGTCAGCGGGGGGAACGTTTTTTCGCTGAAATACGTAGGTTCTTCCGTGGGTCCCAGCTATCGTGGAGGAATCATTATTTTGCGCAGACATACCCACGGCCGATGGATGTCATTCGCTGACCAAGTTGACCAGGCCGCGCCGAGAGCACCATGTCGGTGGACTACGGCGAGGACTAGGAAGGAACGACACGGAGCCGGGAAGACTCGGCAATGGTTGCCACGCGGTGGGGAGTACGAGGGTTTATCGTCCGCTACCGCTGCCGGAAAATAACAGGAGGTGTGGGTGAGTAGAGGAATGGCCTCGCCAGAATGAAGTAGGGTGGGTGGTGCGGCTCATGCGGCAAAGACAGCTGCCACGGAGGCGGAGCAGCAGTCCCACCGAGCTGGTTTGGGTAATTTGGAGCAAGAAGATCGATATTGAAGAAGTAGCACGGCCGCTGGATTAACATCCAATGGTCATCGCTGCTAGAATCGCTTGTGGACTAAGTTGACAAAGCCAAAGTACACGCCAACCTAGTAGACCCACAAGTCAGCCTCCAAACCTGTCCCAAAACAGATACAACCCAAATTTCTAGCCAGATTCAAATTAATTTTAAATCTAAATATACCTTAATTTAAATTCAATGAAATTTTACCCACACAAAAGCAATGAAATTTAAAATATCAAAATCCGAAAGAAAACAGTATTTTGGAACTAATTGTCTGTTTGCTGTATTTTTTCATTTTACAACCCATTTATTATTACTTATAGCCTATTTCTTATTACTTACAGCCCATTTCTTATTACTTATAGCCCATTTTCTGGGCAAAATGCATCCCTCCTCGTCTTGAAAGATTTCGGGCCCAGGAGGGCGTAGAAAAGCAAGTAGGCGTACATTGGTTATTCTGCAAAAAACAAAATAGTTGGCTAGCAATTTTCATAAAGGAAAAAACAAACTGGGCTGGTCATGTGCTAAACATATGAAATAAAAGCCTGGGCTAGACGGGCCACGGGTCCCGCACAACCCAGTTGATACCCTTCTCCGTCCCGAAAAAACAGAATTACTGCGCGCGCTGCTAGGTCCCTACTGTCATCCTCACCATGTACAATCATCTCCTTATTCCTCTCGGTTGTTGACCATGTTGACAACACCGGAGGGCGGCGCCGCGGTGAGCGAACCAAGGCGGAGGACGATGGTGAGGCCTCGGACGGGAACGAACAGGAGCCGGGGCAGATCACAACCAGCCGTGGGAGGCAGGAGTAGCGGTCCCGCCGGGCGCTGGTCCTGGCTTTTACGGCTCGAGGAAGAAGAGATCAAGAAACGCGACAGACGTTGAATGTCAATCCAACGGTCAAGGTTGGCACAATCGCTTGTTGACTAAGCGACACCAAGTAGCATACTTTTTATATATAGGAAGAAAACTGCGAGGAAAATGCGTCGATTGCCGCCCTCCTCACAGGAATGTTCGCCACATAAGTGACTAGCACCCTTGGTTTTCAACCGAGAGGTCTTGGGTTCGAGTCCCGTGAACTCTCAATTTTGTCCTCCTTCCTTCCTCGCAAAAAAGGGAAAGAAAATCAAAGACTTGGGAAGGCGATGTAACAAGCTAGTGTACCAAAGAAAGAGACGCTGCTGAGTTTTAGAAAAAGAAAGACGTGCTCTCGTAGCTGGTTCAATCCAAACCTAGACTATGACTATATATGGTGCTATGCTACTCGCAAGTAATGAAACCGACATATCCAACATTCGCTTCTCCTCTTCTCTACTTACTCGCCTAGCATCGAAGCTCGCCGCAAAGAACTATGTCCGCTTGTCGGGAAGCTGATCGACCCACGAGCACCTATGGGACCGGGCGGACCGAGCCCCTTTCGTTCGTGGGGGCGGAGGTCGCACGAAGAGCAGATCGAGGCGAAGCACACGAGCAGTTTACCCAGCTTCGAGCTCTCCGAGAGATAATACCCTACCGCCGCTTGTCCGATTGTATTGTGTTCTTGCTAGGGAGCGCCGAGAGCTACAAGACCTAGCGTGAGTGTTCTCTGGTTTCGAATGAATCGACCCCCCCTCTACGTTGCGCATGGGCCTCCTTTTATATGCTCAAGGGGTCTCCGACAGGTGGCAACGTAGACAAGGGCAAAAACGTAAAAGGAGTCATGGTTGGTACAACTACTTGTACAGTGTATCATACCTAACCCTGACGGCAGGGGAAAAAGACATTAAATGCCCGTCTAAGTCGACTAAACAGTGTAGAAAGGGACCGTCAGGGACGCCACCGCTTGCCACGATGGCAATCTTGTCAGCACCGCTTGCCACCGCGCTCCGCTGGCCGCACAGCCTCTTGCCACGCTACCGAAAGGTCCCATGGTGACACGCTGGTGGGTGCCGGAGCGCAGGAACGGAGTAGTCTGCCGCGGCAAGCGCCTTTGCCGCGTTGTTGCCTTGTCGCGTCCGGAAGCTTGTCGCTCACCGAGCCTTCCCGACAAACTCCTCTTGCCGGGGCCTTGTCTTCTAGGTGCCTTGAGTGGCCTTCCCAGCAAGCTCCTCTTGCCGGGGCCTTGTCTCTTTGGCATAAATACTTTGTTCTTGAATGGCTCCAAAGGAACCACGGAGGACCTTATGCCAACCGGCAAGCCTTGTCGAGGGTGCGCGATCGCTCGCGGCACGAAGTTCGGGATACTAGGGTACCCCTACTCTAGTACACCGATAGGAGCCCCGGCCTGGGCACACACGGTGCCGAAGCGCTGTTGGGCCAGGCCCAAAACAAGGCACGGGCACGCGCGCGCCTGGGTCACGCCATAACTTGTTCGACCACCACGCCCCCACTTAACGGCACGCATTTAACACGGGCCGGGAGAGATCGTGGGGTTTCTTTATTCGGAAAAGCGGAACGTCCGCCCCTCCCTCTTTATAAGCAGGGGAAATCAGGGGCAGTTCGCCCACCTCGCCATTTGCTGTCCAATCTCGAAAAACCACCGCTGCTCCCCACTCCTCCCAAGGCTGAAGAGAGCAGCGCTCCGCCCTCCCATCTCCACCAGCACCACCAACGCCGTCGATCTCCTCCACCACCTCCGCCATGGCTCCGAAAGCCGACAAGGGGAAAGGCGTGAAGTCGGCCGAGGCGCAGCGGCTCGCGGCGCTGCGAAAGGAGCGGGCCATCTTCCCTCCCCAGCTTGCCGCAAGGGAGCTGAGGGAGAACTACTACCTTTTCTGGTCGACGGAGACGCTGGCGATCCGCCGCACGAAGGTACTTCCCACCGCTGCTTCGAACTAGCCCCAACTGGGTACCTTTTCTTCAAGACTGTTCTATTTGGGCTCGCCCGCCTTCTCTGAATTTTTCATGATATCATGAACACCTACGGGTTCCGCCTCCTTGACTTCACCCCAATGCTGTCTCGACCATGGCAGTTTTCGACATCTTTGCGAAAACTTTGTCGGAGTCCACCCAAACGTAGCCCTCTTCCGCCACTTCTTCATGCCCAGAGTCGAGAGAGGAGAGCCACTTGTCGGAGGAATTGCTTGATCTCAAGGATCGCAAGAAGGAAGCCTATTCGAAGGAGAGCTCCGCAGCAAGTGGGAGGAGTGGAGGCATATTGGTGTTGGATTGTAGAGGAGAACCCGCAGCCTTTACCGCCAGCTAAAACCCCAATAGTGCGCGATAACGATTGGAGCAACTTGGCCGAAGATGCTAGATTGAAGATTGCCGCCACCCGGATCTCGCGCCTCGTGCTTGCCGGATTCATCGAGGCGCCGCATGCAGATTTCCTTCGCCGCAGACGCTTCTTTGCAGGAGAGGAGGAGACCTGCTTGGGAGTTCCGTAACGCGGCGGATATCATGAGGCTGCGCCTGGCCTCAACTTCAATTTCACCGCCTTGGAGTTGGATGCGATGCTCCTCGAGCTGTTCAAGCACGCACTCGATCATCGCGAATGGTTTCGCTGCCGAGGGAGTCGTCCATTGTGCAACACCTCGCCGACCGCATCCGCGCAATGATGCCGCCAGCGACTCGCATGGAATTGTTCCAACTGGCAAGAGCCTGCAGATGACGCCGCGGCGGGTGTTCTTCGACAGCTTGAAGAAGTGCCGATCCGCCCGATGAGCGAAGGGCCTCACCGCGACACCATCGACGCGACGAGATGCAGCGACGCCACTGGGGCCGGAAGAGGCGGCAGCTGCCGCTGGTGAATTCGGGTTCACCGTGGAGGAGGCAGAGGCAGCAGAGGCGGCAAGCCTTGTCGAGCGAAGGGAGTTTGCCGGCGAGGAGGAGCTTGCCGAACCTGAAGCCGAGTCGAGCGAGCCCGCAGAGGGCGCCTCCTCCCCACCATCTAGCAGCTTGCCGCGAGCGGAGCCCCAGCCCACTGAAGAAGGCGCTCCGCAAGGCCGAGATTTAAACGGGCGGCAGACGGGCTAACAGTCGTCGCGCAATGACGCGCGCTCTACCGCAGCAAGCACTGCTGTCGCTGGAGCACCTCACGCTGCTGCAGAAGAATCGGAGCGGGCCTCCTGTGCCACCGCTACAACTCCCGCCAAGCGTCAAGGGAACCCACCTCCGCCTCGCCGCACCGGAGGCGAGCCAGAATTTGATCTCTCCGCCAGCCCGACGAGGAAGAAGAAGAGTAAGCTTCTGGTTGTACTTGTATTTCTTCAATTTTGTTGCTTTGTCTTGTATCCGACTTGCTTCATTCTCAACTCTTTCCTTTTCGTGACGCTGGCCCGTAGAGCGCCGAAGAGAGCCAAGACCCGGTGGTTGTCATCGAGGACGATCCCTCTGCTGGCAGCAGGAGGCGCGTCGAGACCACCTTGCCGGACGCTGCAACTCTTCCTCAGCAGCCCCAAAGACAGCCCCCAGCCAGAAGTATATGGTTTACTTTCATCGCTTCGGGCGTGCATGGGTGCCCTTTCTTTGCCGATATCTCGATCGTTGGTTTGTGTAGGAGCAGAGCAGCCCCACCAGAGTGCCCGAAGCCGCCCCGACGTGCCATTTGCATCGACTACAGCGCCAAGGAGGATCCCCGCAAGGGAGCCGCTTCTCCGCAAGGGAGGCTTCTCCGGGAAGGGGCGGTTCTCCGGCAAGGGATAGCACCAGCGATCCTCCGGTGGTTGAGACCACGGCTGCAGATCCCATCGCAGGTAATCCTCTTGCCCAAAAATTTCCCTTGGGTTCTTTTTCTTCTGACTTTCTTTTGAACATTTTCTTGACCGCTTTTTCTTTTCCTGGTCGCCGATCCATCCGCCGAGAGCCGATGGAGACCGAGGCCGGCGAGGAGGACGGCGCGGCAATACCGACGACGCCGCCGCTATTGAGGAAGATGTCGGCGCCGATGAGTCCGCCGCGAAGGCCGCCAAGGCTGCCTGCCGCAGAGGTCGGGCGAGGGGTCCGGCGATCGTGACCGACGGCCCCGAGGCCGCAGGAGCGACAGCGCCACACCGATCACGATCCTCCGCCATCGCTGCAGCTGCCAGTTCAAGAGCCCCACCCGGCGCCATCTCAAAGCCGGGCGATGGCGTTTTCATCAAGCTCCCCTGGCGCCGAGCCTGTGTCACGGTCAAGGAGAGACCTTTGACGAAGAGCTGTCGCTCCGCTGGCTGACGCTGGTCGACGCGCCAAGCAGCAGCAGCGGCGAAGTCCGAGGAGGAGCAGCTGCCGAGGAAGCTGCTGCCGCTTCTACCGCGCTCGACAAGCCAAGCTAGAATCCGGAAGCGCTTGTCGCGAAGGCGGAGCAGACATCGAGAAGCGCTGAGGAGCTCCAGGCATCAATCAGAAGCTCTCGTCCTTGGCAGAGGAGCGGAGCAAATCGCTGAGGCGCTGCAAAGCCTTCATCCTCGAGAAGGCTGAGGTTGAAGAGCAGCAGCGCTTGCTGCCGAGAAGCCGCTCACAAGGGAAGGCGAAAGCTGGCAGCGGAAGATCAATCTTGATAGCCATGAGGAGGAGCTTACACAAGCGAAGCAAACATTTGGCGGAGCCTCAAGGAAGCAAAGGACGCCGCAGCAGCTGCCGAGGCCGCCAAGAAGGAGCTGGAGGTGAAGGTGACGAGCTGGAGGCCGCCTCAAGAAGGGCGTGAGGAGCTTGCTGCACTCAAGCATGAGCAAGAGAAGGACGCTTACACTCTTGGCGAGCTGCAGGCTGCCTCACGAGAGGAGCAAGGAGCTCGCCGCCAAGGACTCCAAAGCAGATCTCGAGTTGAAGCTGACCACCTTGACTCAGACGCTGGAAGGCGCCAGGAGCGGAGGTGGCCTTGTTGGAGAAGATCAAACCGACGAGGCGCTGGCGAAAAGTGTGTTGCCGCCTGTAACACCTTCAGAGAGAATGTGGAGCATCGACCGAGGGTCTCGTGAATGTTGCCGCCGCCATCGACAGGGAGTTGGCGGAGCTGGGATGGTGGATCTTGGATATTCCTCCGATGAGCACCTCCAACCCAGCGCCAAGCTCAGCTTGTTCTTCAAGGGCGCAGGACGGCTCTCCAATGACTCGGGAAGAGATCCCAAAACAGCTGGCCGAGGAGTCGCGCCAGATCTGTAAGGGGGCTCTCCGTAAGGTGCCGATGAAGGTGGCCTTCCGCAATCCAGGCCTCAACCTCACCGACGCCCTCAAGTCCTTGCCACGGATGTGATGTGGAGGCACTCAAGGCCCTTTGTCGCACCCATTGTGGACAAGGTGGGCAAGATCAAGAGGGTTGATGGCACCGCGAGATTAGGCTGCCAATTTTATCTTTTCCTTGTCGCTGCTGGTCATGTTAGGAGAACGATCTATTAGAGCTGCACAAGCTATTTTGTAATATAACTCTATCTCGGCAATGATTGCAATGTTATTTTTTACTTGATTCCTTCCTTTGTATGTTTTTGCCCCACGCTTTTAGGGAACTTGCCGGGCCAGGCACCTTAGTCATGAAGCGCCGAAAAGCGGAACGTCAAGAGCCTGTCGGCGGTGCCGCTCGATAAGCAACCTTGTCGCAACTAGTTGCGCTCACTTAAATTGTTGAGCGGACTCAAACAAAGTAAGGGCTAACTAGCTACGAGTTGGTTCCTCCGCGCACAGGTTTTCCATACAAAGTACGGTCGCTCGAGGAAGATAACTTAAAATTTAAAAGCTGATTGCTCAAATTTTAACAACTTAGCTTTTCTATCGTTTGCTTCCTGGTAAGGCGAAACTTCCTCGAGCGACGCTTGGTGGCCCACACCATTATCTTCTCCTTCCCCCCGGGCTAACTTGTGGGTGAGGGAACATTCCTTTCTTTGAGAAAGAGAAAGAAGAGAAAATAAAGTTATGGAGCCTTGCGCTCGTTATTGCTTACTGGTGTAGGTGCTGCACAAAGTGTCGTAAAACACATGCACTTAAATGATGAAAGCATGAAATTGACAAGTTGTGCGAAACACATGAGCTTTACTTATGCACGGATCTCGCCGCTTTGTACAAAGGATTACATGCAACATTGGCAAGACTTGTATTAAAGGTGGTTGCCGGAACAGTTCCGCAAATCGCGCTTTCACGGGTAAAACTTACTTAATATGCTCGATGTTCCAGAATTGCTCACCGAATGCCATCTTCGGTCTCTGGCGGACAGCGCCAGGCCTAGTGACTCGCTTTCACCCGATAAGGGCCTTCCCACTTCAAGGCCAACTTGTTGGAATTCTTGGCGGACTGAACGCGCCAAGAACAAGGTCGCTTTCCTCGAGACTTCCGCATTAACTTTGCGGTTATGGTAGCGGGCGCAAAGCTTGCTGGTAACGAGCAGCTCAGACAAATGCCTCAAGACGGTCCTCCTCAAGGAGCAGCGCTGGCCATCTTGTCGCAGCTGCTCTTGCTCAAACTCATCATAAGCGAGCACTCGAGGTGACCCGAATACGAGTTCCGTGGGGAGAACCGCTCGCCCATAGACTAGAGCGAAGGTGTCCGCCATGGCTCGACGGCGCCGCCCCGACGACCAAAGAACCACCGCAGCTCCTCAATCCAGTTTCTTCCGCACTTGTGCAGCCTGTCGAAAGTTCTGGTCTTGAGCCCACGCAACACTTCAAAGATTTGCCCTCTCCGCTGACCGCTACTTTTGGATGAGCAATGTATAAAGGCACCTTGGCGCCAAGATCTTGGACGACAGCATGAAGGTGCGACTCGTGAATTGCGTGCCATTGTCGGTGATGATCCTGTTAGGAATCCCAAAACGGCAAACAATCGACCAAGAACTTGATCACGACCGGCTGTCACCTTCTCATCGCTTCCACTTCGCCACTTTGTGAACTTGTCGATTGCAACGCATAAGTACTCAAAGCCCCG